>CM020507.1:1507500-1560000 GCA_009823395.1 Thamnaconus septentrionalis | reverse complement strand
GGAGGAGAGAGAGAGAGAGAGAGAGAGAGACAACAGCGGGGTTAAAGGTCAAGGTCAACACTGCCGGGCCAACTCATTCAATAACCAGACCAGGAAGTTATTATGACTCTTGTTGGATTATTAAACAGCTGCGAGTGTGCGAGTTGTCGATTGGTGAAAGATGTCGGGGGCATTGAAAAAAACAAAAAAAAAAACATCTGCAGATTCCACACAGCCCGGATGTGGAACTCTGACTCAGCTGCCGCGAGTGAAGCTCGGATGATTTCCTGCGACATAACGCGGCGCAGATGAAGGTTTAAACAGAGTTTGTTTGGACGATATGTCAGACACGCAGCAGGAGGGCGTGACACCCAAATGCAAAACACATGAAAATAAAAATTCCTCACCTCCAGCGGACTGTAGCTGTAGTGCGGCTGGTAGATCATCAGATCAGGCCTCTCGATGTCCAGGATGGCTTTGTCCCGCGGCAGCGCCGCCAGGTCCTTGTAGCCAATCACACCATCCTCCACCCGAGCCTGGCGGGGGAGGGGGAGGAGGCGGTCCCAGATTATAGATTACTGCCTCAAGATTAATCTGGAGGCTAATATGACTTGATCAGTGTGTGAGTGTGTGTGTGTGTGTGTGTGTGTGTGTGTGTGTGTGTGTGTGTGTCCGTCTCACCACGATGGCTGCAGCAGGGGATCCTGGGACGCTGCTGGGTCCCCTCAGTGACAACACGCTCCCTGGAGACGTCTGCGCCAGCTGCTGCTCAGGCAAACACACACACACACACACACACACACACACACACACACACACACACACACAGACCAGGGGTTAACTATAAACCCAGCCGCATGGAAGAGGCTCCTGATTGAAATGGAGGTGTTTGTTCTGAGCGGCGCGGGGTGACTGGTTGCAGGATGGTAGTTAGCGTGTTAGCGCGTTAGCACGCAGCCAAGGTTTTCACTGAACGAAACACAGGAACTAGATTGTGCGTATGCGTAGATATCTCTAGGTTTGTCGGTTGTGACATCACAAAGGGCAAATTTTCTGAAAGCTTGACTTTTGCACCAACTTTCTTCTTCTTCTTCTTCTACAACTATTTTATCAGTTGCCATTTTTCTCATTTATTTACTTCTTCACTCGTCTTTTGCCTTTAACGGCTAATCTGACGACTCTTCGTCGCCCCTCACAGGCGAGCGTCACAGCCGCAAAACGACGCAGAAACACGACAAGATGGTGGCGATTACCTTTGGCATCATCCTGACGGCTGATTGGTCAGTTCCTGTGAGAAACAAGGATACAATAAATCACCGATCCTGAGGAAACAGTGCAGTTGGAAATGAAAGGCCCGCTGTGTGAGACTGAGCAGCGCCTAGTGGCAGGAGAAGACATTGCAGACGTTCTTGTCCCTGTTTCCTGACGTCCCTCCTGATGGAGCTGTCGGGTTCCAATCACCGCCTCCTAACTGGTGCCGTCGAGCTTTGACGAATTCTTACGATGAGCAAAACATTCATTTTTCTTGTGAAAAGTGAAAAGTTTTTCTATTCAATACCAATGAAGCCGTTTGAAGAACGTTCCGCACTGGACCTGCTGGTTTTACCTGTTTTCTTCCAGCAGCTCAACAAATAGCAAAAGCATATTAAAATATCCTGGATTTAAATTTTTATTTTTTCATTTAAATTGTGCGTTTGTTATTAATTAATTTATTTATTTTTTATCTTCATTGCCAAAGTATCCTCTCACGTTGCTACGCAAAAAAACAACCACACAAAATGTAAAGTGCGGCAGGACCTTTCTGCCGTGGCTGGAAGCCTCTGTGTGAACAAGCGGGGAGGAAGGCGGTGAGCAGAATGTTCCTCCACCTGCTGGGATGGTTTGGTTGTTTGTCACGTGTGTGTGTGTGTGTGTGTGTGTGTGTGTGTGTGTGAAATCTGGTCGCTGCCGCCGGCGTTGCGCTGCAGGCTTCCAGCTGCACATTGTCTGATGTGACCGGCGGGACACAAAGGGATTATTCCAGAGTGCAGCGCTTTTTGTGCCCGTGTGTGTATATGTGTGTGTGTGTGTGTGTGTGTGTGTCTTACCTCACGGAGAATAAGGGATCATGTCTGTGTGTGTGTGTGTGTGTGTTGGCCGTGGTGTCCCAGATTAGAACCTGCAACACACAGACGTGGTCAATCTCAAAAACAGACAACGGTGAATCCGAACCATCGTCGACTCTCACAGGTCACCTGGTTTAAAAACCGTCTAACCGGCTTCCCCCGCCCCCCCCCGCCCCGGCTCGTGTTTCCGGCCCTCCCCTCCCCTCCACATCCTCCACATCGATCTCTGCCGGCGTCTCGCGTCGATGAATAATTGAAAGGTCTGCAAACTGGAAACTGGTGGGATTGTTTTTGTTGTTTGTTTGTTTGTTTGTTTCAAGGTTAGCAATAAAGTTTCGGCACGTGCCGTTATGTTTGATGCAAAGATAATGAAGTCGTAGTAATCGGACCAATCCAGGGATTTCCTGCTTCGGCAAATGTAGCTCCTCCCTCTTTGATGGCCACGCTGCGGGGCGCCACGGCGTTCCCCTGTCTTGGAAAACCGACCCCGCCCCCCTAGCGCTCCATCGTCCCTGGAGAGGATGGATGACCGTCTGGTGGCAGCGGATCGATGAGCGGATCGATGGACGGTCACCACACCTTTCCCTGGAGCGGCAGGTGGTGTCTGGGCGGAGGGCAAATGTTCCCGATGGTGCCGACAAATTATTTCTCGCCTATTAATTTGAACTCCTTGGCCAAAAAAAAAAAAAAACAATCGTTGAATTCTTTCCCCCGTCCAGGCAGTGAAACAGTGCCACTGTTTCCTGGAAGTCTTGATTGTCATGTGACAAATGTGCAACTTAGTTTTGTCCCTCGGCCCTCTGTAGACACACTGCGGTACTACCGGCGGGGCCAGGCCGAGGCTAGCTGCTAGCTTGCTAGCCTCAGTCAATATTTTGCAATGATTTTGCAGTATTTGTCTTACTGGTCTTTGTCTCGCTATCTCTGTGTGTGTGTTGTTGAAAATTTTTCCAAAGAAACAAAATGAAACAGAAAGAATAAAGGCCGTGCTTACATGTCGGCGGGAGGCTCTGCTGCTAGCGTCCCTCAGGTCAGCTGATCTGCTGGGAGGAAAGCAAAAAAAAAAACCAGGAAGTCAGATGCAGCAGCAGGTGAGTCCAGGTGACGACACAACTGATTCAGACCATGGTTCACACGATTCAGCGGCTCCTCTCGCTGAATCACCCGTATTCAACCGGGGTCCTGAAGCTCCTCCTCCTCCTCCTCCCGGCCCCTCGGTCTATTTTCAGATTCACGTTTTTTTTTTACTCTTCCAGGAAGTCGATGCTGTTGCTATGCGACGGCGCCAACAGGAGGCGGAAGCCGAGATGAAATCACGCTGTGTTTCAGCCAAAGACAATCGCACCAATTTCACTCAGCGGACGTTGTCCCACACCTGGAAGTCAGCCCTTTGTGATGTCACATAGGGCGGCGACACCTCTCCCAGGTCAGTGACCACACCCCCCCGGCCAGGTATCGGCTGTGTTTTGAGCTCTTGCAAGCATTGAAAACTCCAACAAAGCCTAGTTTTTTTTTTTCGCGGGCGGCTGCAAACATCAGGCTAAAACTGCGAGCAACAAAGATCTGAGAATATTAAACTTCTCGTTGTTAAACTTCTCCCGTGTTGTCCGACCACTGAACCGTTTGACGCAGCTGCGGCGACGAGGAAAAAGGGCGTGGACCTCAGAGCAGGAAATGAAAAGTCTCGGCTTGTATTAACATACAAACTGGGTTCGAGCCGCACGCTGAGGATTAAAGCCAAAGTTTTATTTAAAAAGCGAAACATGACAAAAGTTTCCGCCGCACTCCTCAGCAGGAAGCTGCTGCCGCTGCTGCTGCTGCTGCTGCTGCCGCTGCTGCTGGAAAGGCAGAGGATGGAGTTTGTGGCGGCGGATCAGAACCATCAGAACCGTCAGATTCATCACAACCAGAACCTCCTGCCTGCCACACGGTGTTGACCTTCCGATCGGACCACCGGCGGCTGCTTCTGTCGTCGTCCGGGGTCTGCTGGGACAGAACCACAGCCCAGAGGAATGCTGGGAGATGTCCTCAGGTTGCTAGGTTACTGAACAGCGCCGGCCAATCAGCTGGCAGCAACTGCGTGGAGATGCTGCACTAAAATAGACCTCCCAGTGTCAGGCCAGAATCTCACACACACACACACACACACACACACACACAGTGCAGGTCACCGCCCGGCTGGAGCACCTGGGTGTACAAGTCAAACGCCTCCATCACACAGAAAGTGACTGACAGATCAACGCGGTGGCCTGTATTTCCCATGATCCTCCACAGCAGGTGGGAGAGCAGGTGCCCTGTGTGTGAGAGAGAGTGTGTAGGAGGAGGAGGAGGAGGAGGAGGAGGAGGAGGAGAGAGGAGGAGGTGACAGAGAGAGAGTCACTCCGGACTGAAACAGACGTGATGGTGTGCAAGTGTGAAAAGATGAATCCAGCTGAAAGGCTGCAGATGCTTCAACCAGACCTGCTGCTGAAACTACACGCAAACTACGTGCAAACTACATGCACACATTTTTGTTGTTTTTGTCATCATAATGTTTCTTTCCTGAATGTTTTTTTTTTTTGATAGGTGTCTCTTTTGGCTGATGGATCCTGGATCCTGCTGATTGGCTGTCGAGGCACCATGTGACCGACCCACCGGCCACCAGACTGGCCGACTCTCCCCGACACTCCGTCTTCCTCCCTCTTTGTTTGGGTGTGAATGTGGATGCTTTCGTTAAATTGATGGGCCTTAGTAGCGGTCATTGCACACACACACACACACACACACACACACACACACACACACACACACACACACACACACACAGAACCTCAACAATTCTGGTTTCCTGTCGATAATCTGCATCCTTCAACTTTGCAAAACCAGCCCTGTGTGACCTCACAAGGGGCAAGGGTACGTCTCCCAGGTTAGTGATCTGCCCTCTCCCAAACAAAGCCCCAGTTCCAGCAGGAGGCTGTAAACAGAGGGCTAAATAAGATGCTGCTACTTTGCTTCCCACGTGTTTTCACAAACAGGAAGTCGTTTCTCAGAGGTCTTCACTCCACTGTTCCTGACAATAGCAGGACCGTCTTGTTTCAAACGTGGCCGAGCATGTGAAGGTCTGGAGAGTCCTGATTGGTGCAAAAAAACAGCAGCAACAACAACAACAACAACAACGTGCTGCTGGCGGCGGAGGTGGAGAAAGTGGGTCAGGGGCTGGAAAAGTGCTGAGTCACTGCAGCGACTCACTGATTGGCCCAGAGCACCTGCACCTGAGGACTGATAGCTGGTGGTCGGCAGTCACATGACCGGTCACGTGACGGGAAGTCGACAAAACACACTGGGCTGTGTGTGTGTGTGTGTGTGTGTGTGTGTGTGTTCTGGCAGGCTTTTATCTCGACACACACAGACGCGGCCACGCCCTGCTGCAGCTCTGCCGCTGTCATTGGCCGAGGCTGATGACATCACAGCGTCCCAGGCTGCTTTTGTAAAGGTTTTGATTGACAGGCTGCATTCTGTCTCCTGCATTCCTTCGCTCCTCTTCCTCTCTCTGACTTCCTGTCCTTCCTTTTTCACTTCCTGTTCCCTTCCTTCCTTTATCTCATCGTTCCTTTCCTCTCCTTCTGTCCTTCCTTCCTTCTCTCAGCTCTGAGATGACGCCACCTGCTGTGAATCAGCAGTGACGCAGCAGTCTGTCTGTCTGTCTGTCTGTCTGTTTCTTTGCTTGCAGCCTCATTTCTGGGGATCAAACCGCCAGTGTTCCTCTAATCCAGTGGTTCTCAACTGGATCTTAACTTTTCTCTCTTTACAATGAAGTCGTGACCCACATTTATGCCACAAAAATACAACAGCCAGCCCGATTTCTATCAATGTCTAGGATATCAATTATTTAAGTTACTGAATTGAATTGTGTGCGCCGTGCAAAACAAATGCCCGACAGTTTCCTCTATAAATATATATATTTTAAAATCTGAAAATAGATATCTAACAGCCCAGGAAGCTCTCTAATCCATCCATGCCTCCTTCCTCCCTCCTCCTCCTCCTCTTCTTCCTCCTGATTCTTGCTGCCTCAGCCTGTTTCTCCATCCGCACCTGAGTCTAAAGTCTTTTATTTTGAAGCCCGTCGTCTTCCTCTTCTTGTTTGTGTCCTCTCCTGCGTCTTTCCTTCCCTTGCTATTGTGCAGTTACACTTCGTCACAACTTATTTTTTTTCCCATTAAATGCCCTCAGCTGTTGTACGGTCACATGACCACTCATGACATGGCGGCTGGTGTGATGTCACAGGAGGGTGTTGTCCTGATAGAAGCTCCACTTGAATAAAAAGCAACTTAACATTCCAGCAGGGCCCAGTGCCTGCAGCCAGAACAACACAACACAACACAACACAAAACACACACAGACACACACACACACACGCTGCTGGCTGTGCCCATGGCCTCGTTCCTGCAGCATCAACACCGCGGCCCCCTGCTGCTCTCAGAGATAAGAGTCGAGGCCTGCGTCCAATCAGACGCTCTATTAAAGGGACACACCGCCTTTTTTTTTTTTTTTAAACTGGAGGCCAACTTCCTGTTTCCACGTGTGCACCTGTCCTGATGCTGCTGCTGCTGCTGCTGCTGCTGCTGTGGGGGTTCAGCTGTGGAACAACATCGAAGCTGCTGGAAGCTTCTTGCACTTTTCAGCCTCTTTCAGTTCCTCCACACCAACCGAAGACACTGAGGGCTTTTTGTCTGGCGGCGACACGCATCAGTGAAACTCTGCCTATGAGCGTCGCATCACGAAGGTGACGCGGGTCAGGTGTGCACCAATCAGAACGCCAACGCTGTCACCAGCTGGCTCCCTGGTGGAGGAAGAAGCCTGACTGGCTTCTGCGTTCTGACGGCACTTGGCAGGTGTTTCTTCGAGGACCTTCTCCACGTGTCAACATGGGAAATAACAAATCCCACGTGTGACACATTCCATGTGGAGCGCCGGATCCGGAAGACCAGGTTAAAGCTGATGTACAAGCAAAGGCGAACGTGTCGTGTTGTCCGTTCAAACGCTCTGCAAGTCCTGAGAGTTTCAATCGGAATTATTCCCCCGGTGGCCTTTCAGAGTATTGCAGGCTACTGAACAACACGTGTTGTGTTTTCTCCCGCTGGCCCATTTCCTGAATCTAAACCCTCATCTGCGTCACGTTAGTGCAGAGGAAATCAGAAGGCGGCAGCTGTCAGTCAGAGCCCATGTGAGACTGATGCATCGCAGGTGTCCGGGCCGCACCGGGGGATGAGCGGCATTTACTGTTAAAGACGTGTACTTTATTAAATTCTAAGCAGCAGAGCAGCCACGGCCCGTCTGCACGGCGCTGCTTAGAGTGTGGATGTGTGAGTGTTTTTGTTTGTTTGTTTGTTTGCTTGTTTTTTTCTTCACTAAGGTCTGTAAAGCACAATTTAAACGAAATACACGTAGACGGACCTGCTTGGTCAAGAACATTTAGCTAACAACTCACTAGCATGATTTTCCCCAGGACAGGAGGCGTAAAGGCAGCAACGCCGACGAGCAGTGAGGGACTCGAACCGACAACCTGAGGGACGCCCTGCCTTGCCTTCTGTCAGTGCCGGAGGGGAAAAAACGTACAATTGTATAACAGCCGCGAAGATGACTCACGAGTCCAGGAATAGAGGAGCACGCCCACGCAGCAGCGCTGAGGCGTTCGGGAGCCGCGCGAGAACCAGGACGCTGCCGGGGGAACCGAACACGAGCTGGACCCAACACAAACAGAGCTGAACACGAGCTGAGCCGAACAGGAGTTTGAAGCGAACACAAACTGAAGCAAATACAAGCTGAACTGAACACAGACAGAACTGAACACAAACAGAACTGAACACGAGCTGAACTGAACACAGACAGAACTGAACACAAACAGAACTGAACACGAGCTGAACCAGAGGAGAAAAAAAAACCCAGCAGCGCCGCTGTGACAGTGTTTGAAAGTGAAGGGATATTTCTGTACTTTTGAAGTAGTGTTGCATGACGTATTGTACGAGCAGATAACTGGACTATTAAACACTTGAGATTACAGTCATGACGGCAACTGTTGGGGGTCAACGGCCGAGAGGCGCTGCAGAGCAGCTGGACACAGAGACGGTCAGTTCGAAAAGTTGACCCGGGAACAAAGTTGTGTTTGCGCGCTGCGGCCGCGACGAAAGACAAACGAGTCGATTAAATACCTCAATACGACGCCGCTTCTGACCGAAAATATCTGGAGTGCCCCCCTAGTGGCTGGCCAGCAGTGTGCCAATAAGCCCCTCCCTTGGACCAAAAAGAAAGACTCAAACTTTCTTCACCCACGTTGGTTTTCTCTTGTCTCCAGCAGTTCAGACATCATCTCGGCCTTTTCTTAAAGTTTACTTCAGGAAATTTCACACGAGAAAAATAATCAATTTTACTGATGAATGCGGTGTTTACTCATCAACCGTCGCTTATAATAAAATAAAAACCAATCCGAAAACCACACGATTGGCAGCAAGTCAATCTCACCACCCCTTTATCTCGTCGGAACATACTCGGCTCCCAAAACACGCAGCTCGGACACGACGACGAGTCCACTTGTGACTTTCTTTCTTTGCCACCAGAGTGAGGAAGCGGAGCAGCAGCAGCAGCAGCAGCTTTGGTCGGATCGGTCAACATTTATTGTTGCTGTAGGCCGCTGACCGTCGAAAGGCCCACTGAGAGCCAGGAAAAACTGTAAGAGTACAGTTCCCTGTGGCTCTGCTATTGTATAGCAACACACACACACACACACACACACACACACACACACACACACACACACACACACACACGGTTCTTTCTAGCTCCAGCAGGACTGTGAAGTCATTATTCACAGCGGCGCTGCAGCAGGTTCAATAGGACAGAATGCTCAGCGGGTCGGCCTGCTGCCGCAGGATGACATGATGACCTGTTTATATTGCCTGACCTTTGACCCCAAACATTCAGCGCGGCAGGCTTCGCTAACCCTCATTTTCATGTTGAACATTGATTGGGTTTACATTGTCACTTGCGAGGAATCTGTTGTCGCCTTGCCAGCACAGGTTAGCAGCTGTAGCATCTTTCCTCAGCGTCTTCGCAGCGCTGCGTCACATTTAGCGCCAGGCTAATGTTCGTGGTTGAACACGAACAAAATCTAACGAGAACCTTTTGACTGCAGTTCCAAACGGACGTATTGATGACGCTCTAATTGGATCTCATCCAATCACGGTGTTCATTTGAAAAAGAACAAAAACAAAGCAGTAATAACAAACACAAAATTCGTTCCTCCACCCTGTGCCGGTGATGCAATATGGAACCAGGCACAGTCGGAAATGATCGAGGTGCAGAGCCGTGCCAGTAAACAAACGCCACCTCCTCGTCCAATCACAGGCCATGTTCTGTTTTTGGAAAATGGTTCAAAATAGTTGGCAAAATGTTCAAGAAAATGTTGCTGTTTTAAAAAGATACTGCTCATTCTTTTCTGTTTTGTTGTTGTTGTTGTTCTTTGATACATAATGTGTTGCTCTGGTCTGGATCTCGATGCTCTCTAGTCTTGATAACGTCTTGGTCTGGGTTGGTGCGGTCTTGACTACAGTCACTCGCAACATTTTGCACCAAACCAGTTCAATGTAGCCCGTGTGTAACTAAATATAAACAGTAAAAAGCTCCAACTTGAGAATATCAATCTGTGAAACATCTTCAAAGAAGAAGAAGAAGAAGAAAACACAGCGTCTCATTCACACACTCGCCACAGTCGCAAAAACGACGGACGCCTCAGCGTTGGAACACCGGGCTAGTTGTGATTGTCTTTAGCGTGCTAGTCGGCGTCAGCCCTCCAGCCAGCTGGCGCGCTTCCGGCTGAGGCGGCACGTTTTGCATTCAGTCTGAGAAAGAGTGTTGATGACACTTTAGCTCTGCCCACGTTCCATCTGCCAACACACGGCAACCACCAGGGGGTCATCCAGATGTTTCAGCATCCATCAAGTCATGAAGGGAGCTGCTGCTACCACAGACAGACAGACAGACAGACAGACAGATAGATAGACAGACAGACAGACAGACAGACAGATAGATAGGTAGGTAGATAGATAGATGGATAGATACAGTAGATAGATCGATAGACAGACAGACAGACAGACAGATAGATCGATAGATAGACAGACAGACAGACAGACTCAGAGGAGCCCGGCAGATGTGATGCTGGGTGAGGAGGAGGGGATGTTACATAAAACCATCCTCCCCTTCTTAATCCATCCTCCATCCCTCCCTCCTCTCTCCTCCGCGCCAGGCTCACTTTCCTGCGGCCTCTTACATAACTTCACACCGTCACATCCGAACCGGACCCATTCCTGCAAAACCATCGTGACGCGCTCGGGCCCCTTCTGTGGCGCAGAGGAGGTTGAGGGGGGTTCCAGATGGAAGGATGGATAGAAGGATGGATGGAAGGATGGATTAATGGATGGAGTGAGGCAGTGAGTGAGCGAGTGCCGCGAGCAGCTTTGGCCGCCTGCGGCGCACTGCAGCCCGGCGCGCCACAGCTTCGGCTTCCCCCCCGCCGGAGACAAGGTCGAACACAGTGCGCGCGGCAGCGGCAGCGGCAGCAGCAGCAGCAGCTGCAACCGCTGGGACAGATCACACACCGCCAACACATCCTCCTCCACTATCTCCACAGTCGACCACAAAAGTTCACCGCACAACCGACGCGGCAGCACAGAACCCCCCTCACCCCCCCCTCCTCCCCCGCGAGGCGTCCTGCTGATCATCCGGCACAACCTGCACTCCCTCCGTCACACGAGCGCGGAGAATCAGCAGCATCAAAACACTCCAGTTCCAGAACTATTTCCCATAATCCCGCTGCATTCTGCTGACACCGCTAGGAATGAGAGCAGCGGCAGCGGCGGCAGCAGCAGCAGCAGCAGCAGCAGCAGGTGAGTCTTACCTGGCCGCCGGCCGGTCACGCACGTCCAGCAGCTCCGTCACCAACTAACTGCTGCTCACCGCGCGCACTGCCCCAATATAGAGCCGAGCAGCGCGTGAGGGTGAGGGTGTGTGTATGTGTGTGTGTGATATCAGCAACGTGCTTCTCTCTCTCTCTCTCTCTCTCTCTCTCTCTCTCTCTCTCTCTCTCTCTCTCTCTCTCTCTCTCTCTGGACCAGTCCATTAGTACCAGCAGGGGGAGTGAGAGGCGTGACGTGACAGTGCAGTACTGTATGCCACCAGAATGAAATAATGTGTGTGTGTGTGTGTGTGTGTGTGTGTGTGTGTGTGTGTGTGTGTGTGTGTGTGTGTGTGTACATATACATATTTTTCATTTTATATTCCTATACTCTTGTCCACCTGACCGCACTTCACACTTCACGCTTCCTCTGTGCTGTTGTGTTGCGTCTTGAAAGTCAGCTTCCCTGACTGAAGCCTCCCAGCTGCTGTGGCTGGAAAAGGTTGCGATACACTAAGTTTGTCCGCAGCATCTTCTCCTCGTTAAGCCAGACTGTATCCAACAACAGCAGCATCACCTGAGACGACGTGATGGTTCTGTTTCCAGAGTTTCTTTCTTTGGGTCTCTGGAGTCACAACGAGCTGGTGCACAGGTCGACACAGAAGGTTTGAAACGAAACCGAGGAAAAACAATGAGACAAAAACGCAGAATTAAAATAATAATAATAATAATAATAAAAATAAAGGTTAAAAGGCACCGAGAAAGATTTGCAGGGGCGAGTGAATCATCTCCCTCCTGCTTCCAGCTGTGACACCACAGCTCGTCTCTCTCTTTGTGTCACGACGCCTGCAGCAGCTTCAGGCCGCTGCCGGGATTTTACGGCGCTGGATAAAGGAGGTTCACTGGAGCGTCATCGTGCCTCGGCCTGATCTCCGGTGGCCTTAATGCGGGTGAAGAGCTGCTGCATTCAGAGCAGCAGGTCACAGGAAAAGTGCCGGCAGTGGGGGTTGTATTTTCTTTTGTATCTAAATGTCTTCATTATTATTGCGTTGAATGAGCTGAGCTGTTGTGTACTCACTGGAGGAGAAAGGACGGGGAGCGTGTTTTGAAATTTGCCCAGAAACAAAGCGTGTTCACGTTAGTCCACAAATAAAGTTTATTTGTGGATTAACTGTGGATTAATAGTCAAAGATTATTAAACAGCAAGTAAGAGTTAAAAATGACTAAATCCATGTTTAATTGAGAAGGTAAATTAACATATATATATATATATAAACTAAAACAGCTGTTGTTAAAATTGATAAATAATAATAAATAATAAAACTTTATTTGTACAGCGCTAAATCACAACCAAAGGCGTCTCAAAGCGCTTTATACCATCAGAGAGAACCAACCGGGCCCCCGGAGCAAGCAAGATGCGACAGTGGCTGGGAAAAACTCCCCTGTGGGAAGAAACCTAGGGCAGAACCAGACTCCAGAGGGCCATCATCTGCCGAGGAGTAGTTGGGGTGAAATGCAAAAATAGAGGAGACGGAGAAAGAGAGAGAGGAGCAGAGTGAGCCAGGGTGGCAGACAGGACAGAGTGAAAAACAGATACACCAACCAGGCTTTCACAAATTGGATATCGACACAAAAAATGGAAAAATAAATTCACTAAATAAACAATATTTTACAACAGCTGCGTCCTTTAATCCAGGCTCATTGTGACGACTATGAGGATTCTGCTAAATGCCCAAATTCATTTTCTTGTTATTTTAACAGCTTTTGGTTGCTTTGCATCGTCCTCGGCATCGGTTTGTCACGTTTCACGGCGCTCCGCCCACAGATGGCGCTCCACCCACAGATGGCGCTCACTGCTTAGGGAACAGTCTCTTCTGCCAATGCTTTGAAACTCATGATTGAAGCCATTTCCAAACGCCTCGCGGCGTCCCGCCGCCTCACGGCACCCTGGTGATGACCCTGATGGCGGTCTGAGCCGCCTGCCGGACGTCCTGGTCCTCCTCCTGCTCGCCGCTGCGCTCCCTCATCAGGGCGAGCTGGTAGAGCAGGACGTGGCGGCCCAGCGGCGCCTCGCCCAGGCTGGTCAGGGCTCGGAGCGTGTAGAGGGTGAGGGCCTTCCTCCTGCGCCGCCGCTCCTCCTCCTCCTCGCTCTTCCTCACCAGCAGCTGCAGGAGGACGGGGATGAAGCCCAGCTCCAGGCACAGCTGCTTCCCTGCACGGCAGAGGTGGGGAGTAACAAAGTGCAAACACTTCATTTAGATACGCAGATTTCTCAGCTTTCTCAGGTAGATGTTATATGAATAAGTAGGTAAACGGTCTTGTACATGTTTATATAGGTATGTATGAGGGTATGTGAATGTAGGTATACACTGTATATTTAATATACAGGTACTACCCAGAAAATGAGAATATCCTGAAAAGGTTGCTGTATTTCTGCAATTCAACTTAAAAGGTGAATGTGACATATTATATAAAGGAATAATATGCAAATCAATATATTTCAAGTTTTTAGTTCTTTGGATTTTGCTGATCAGGTCTTGCAGCTTAAGAAAAAAAACAACTCAAATTTTATAATAATTTTCTGAGTTTGTGGCTTTGTGGTTTTAATAAGCTGAAAATCTTAATCAGCAAAGTTACAACAAGGAACTGCTTGAGATGTCAGTTTGCGTGGAATGGCTCAATAAAATCTGTTGCTTTCATCTTTTATGTTAAATTGCCCAAAATAAAACAACTTTTACTTGATATTCTCATTTTCAGGTAGTACCTGTATACTGTATATATATATATATATCCTTTCCTTCTCTATAATTTTATGATAATGAATTGTTTAACAGTATATAGGAAGCCTTGTCAAATTTGCATATTCCAAAAAAAAAACTGTACTTTCCCAGAGAGATTTTTTTGTGTACTTTTCCTGAAGTGCAGGATGTGCAGGTGCAGGTGCTGTACCTCGGGTGATGATCACAGTGTACATGACCACTCCTGCAGCGTTGGCCTGGACCTCCACGTCCTTGTCCTGCAGCAGGTTCAGCAGGACAGGAAGTACCGCCCCCTCGCACACCTTCCACTTCCCGTCCTCACAAACGCTGCAACGTTCGAGAGCAAATCGGTGAGATTTGAGATGCCACGGTGAAGGAGGCGAACCAACCGACCGACCGACCCACCCACCTGAGCGCCATCATGGCGGCCGCCGCCTCCCGCCGGACGCTGGGCGAGGGGTGGGACAGCTTGTGGCGCAGCAGCGGGATGCCGTCGCAGGCCAGAGCCGGCACGGGGTCCAGCCTGGAGCAGCAGCAGAGGGTGGAGAGGAGCAGCACCTGCACCTCCTCCTCCTCGTCCTTCTCCTCCTGCAGCTTCAGCATCAGTTTGGGCACCAGGCTGAGGAGAGCGCGGGAACCTGCCGGCAGCAGACTGAGGTGGTTGAGCACGCGGTGGACGTTCCTCCGGCAGGAGATGGAGCTGTCGTCCAGGAGCTTGGAGAGCGGCGGGAGGAGGGCGGAGGCCAGCAGGGCCTGTCTGCAGGAGACACACACAGTGACATCACTTCCTGCTTCCTGTCCATGCTACACACCACTCTTTACCCTCAGCTTTGGACTGCACTTTCATACATTTATTTGCAACTACAGGACATTTTTCATTTAATTAAAACTTTTAAGCATTAAAAATGACATTTCAATTTCAATCATTTCATCAGCAGCAGCTTCCTGCATGTACAGCTTTTGATTTGGCTTGAGTTGGCCCCTCTTCTTTTCTATTTACCTTCACTTATATACACAGTTGACCTGCCCACACAGACACACACACACACACACACAGTGTCTACCTGCCGAAGCTGTGGGCTGTCACAATGTACAGCAGCTCGCAGGTCTTCGTCCTGACTGATGGATCTTTGTCCCGAAACAAAATCTTCATTTTCTCCAGATAACCTGCAGAAGATGAACGACAGTCCAACAATTCATCCATATTTGAGAAAAGAAATGCATAGATTTCCAGGTCCAGGTTTATTTTTTTTTCCCCTTTTGTGCAGGTTATAATCTCCATCAAAACAGGAAACTGTCTTCTAGTGCTACTGAACAGTTGTGTTTTGTGTGTCGTCACCTCCAGTCACGGCCTGGTAGATGAGGTCCTGGTGGTGCAGTAGGTCGCACAGGGAGGTGAGCGCGCCGCCTCCTGGCAGCTCCTGGCTGCTTCAGCTGGTCGAAGAGCTGCGGCACCGCCCGCCGGCCGAAGGCCACCGGAGCCCGGCTGTCATCCAGCTCGCAGCCGTCCGTCCCTGGACGGTCCACGGCCTCAGGGGGCAGGCCTGCCGCAGAGACCTGCGGGAACAGGTGGAGCGTCAGTCGGGTCACAGGAATGCCTGAATACTGCTACGACTAATAATACTACTACTACTACTACTACTACTAATAATAATAATAATAATAATAATAATAATAATAATAATAATAATACTACTACTACTACTACTAATAATAATAATAATAAATAATGATACTACTACTACTACTACTACTAATAATAATAATAATAACTACTACTACTAATAATAATAATAATAATAATAATAATAATAATAGATACTACTACTACTAATAATAATAATAATAATAATAATAATAATATAAAGCAAAGAAAAGACAACGATAAAATAAATATAAAAATTAAATACATAAATAAGACGCGTTAAAAGGAAATATTTTGTAAAATAATATGAAATCATTCGCGACGTGGCCATTTGGGTTAAAATTACAATTTTCTCATTACCGCAGTAACATACCGAACGAAAGACTGTCTACAGCCACAAGTAAATGTGAATAAAAGTGAGCAACACGTGACTCGCTCACCTTTCGCTCTCCCATGAGAACAGAACGTCTTCTTTGATCGCTATGGGTCCGAACGCGTCTCCACTTGCAGCAGATCGAACCGAATCCTCAAATTGGCTCCCCCGAACTTTCCGACACCTGTGAACTTTAATCTCAGAATGAAAACCGAAATCTAGACAAAAGCCAAGCCGTGGTCCTTCGGGTAGTATTGAAGGTTCTGAAAGGTGTTCAGAGGTTTTTTTTGGTTACGTCGTTGCCTAGTAACCGTAGCTGTGACACCACTTCCGGGTCAGTCAGTAACACAAACACAGACCGGACATTTCGCTTGGCGGGAATCACAGACAATTTGACCGCGTTTGGAAAGACTCGTTGACTTCACCGTGAAACAAAACTTTCAAGTCTTTTGCTCCTTATACTGACACCCAGTGGACACTTCGGGTTTTGCGCCTAACGGTTGAGACGCTTTTTGTTTACTTTGTATGTCGCAATACAGATACTTTCTTTGGTAAACTAAAACAGGGCTAAGTCACTGAAATAATAAAAGTGTTTTTAACCCCACCAACTCTGTCCAAAGCCTCGGATCTGTTTGTTATTTTTTTTCAGCAATCAGCACAAATAATTTGGCTGCCAGTTACTTTATCACCAAAACACTTAAAACAGTCTGCATCATCTCCTCTCCCAGGCCATTTAACACTCCTGTCTAGACTCTTCAAAACAACAAAGGGAAGTAGGAAAACATCGAAACACAAGTTTATTTGAATCCAGCTGTGTTTCAACAGAGGTTTGAGCTCCCGTCTCTGCCGGTTCAATGCTGCAGAATCACAGGAACAAATAGTGAAAATGAACAAACCCATCTTTAAAACTCCCACTGAAACTGACCTCAACATTCTGGTAACAACACACTTCTGTGACACCTTCAATAATGATCGATAGCGTGTGCTTCTGAGAAAATGATGCGGAGAAAAAAAATCTTAGCTGTGAAACAAACCATTATCCATCACATCACTGTGAAAAAAAACTTTCTTCCAGCAGGGTCCTCCAGGGCAGCCCTTGATGCCCCCATTCAAGAGCAGCTTACTGTGGTCAACATGCAAAGAAATGAAAGTTACCCACATTTTCTTTTGGAGGTCAAAACAAAAAAAATGTATCTTGATAAAAAAAAAAAAAAAACAGATTCTGGTAAAACAACCAGTCTTGATGATTTTCCAAGTGAATTAAACTTTCTTTCTTTAAATAAGAATGTCTCTTGGCGTCTACTTCTTCTTCTTCTTGCTTTTCTTCCCTCCTTCGCCCTGCTGAGAACTCGTATCTCCTCCACCACCCTTCTGGGTCCGAGTCTTGAGTTTTGGGATCATCTCAGCCACATAAAACATCACATCCTTACCTGCATCAAAAAAAACAACAACAGAAGAACAGCGATGTTTCATCACAATGAGCAAAATAACTGACCCGACCTACTCATGTCCTCCACACACACACACACAGGGACTCACGGGAGGTAAACTTCTCCAGACAGAGGCTGCCGTCAGTCTGCTTCAACTGAACTCTGACACGACCCCGGAACTGGGCGTCCCTGTTCCACTCCCTCGGATGCATTTTGTTGTTCTGCCAATGTGAACAGAATATTGTATTCACACTCATTTTTTTTTTTTTTGGTGCATCATAAACATTCACATCCAGTTCCTCTCACCTCTGTGTAGACATTGAGCCCAGCCGCAACGAGTACGTCCTTGATCTCATTACAGGATGGGTTCTCCACGCCCTGCGACGCACAAACACACACACAGAATGAAGGAGGCAATTCTGAACATGTCCTGTCGAAGTCTATTTCATCTGCCGAGGATACACAGTGGAGGGAGCAGCAGGAGGAGGAGGAGGAGGAGCAGGAGGAGGTGGAGGAGGTCACCTTCTCAGTGGGGATCCTGCGTCCCTCGGCCAGTGTCTTCTTATTGTTGATGTAGACCGGATAGATGCAGATGAACCTGAAACGCAAACATACACAGATTCACCAACCTAAATAATGGGACACCAGGTTATGATTAGAATGACGATTCTTCCTCGACATCGCAATGAAATAATCACAGCAGAAGTGATGACAACACATAGAGTTGAGAACAATCTGAAGGAAACAACACACAAAAAAGGAAAATATATGTGCAAACAATTACAACTTTTTGCAGGATACTTTAGTTTAGGTAAAGAGACATGTTATACACGTCATGCTAAAAGGCTACAGGGAGCGCAAGGAACCAAACTTCATCGATGGGGGGAAAAACATGAACTTTCTCAGCAGCTAGGGCTTCAACACACGTGTTTATAGAAACATGATGTTAGTAGTTTAATCTGCGAATATTCTGCTGCGATTCTGTTTGTAGTATTTACAGCCACAATTTCATAGGATATCTAGATTACCCACAATTCCTCCAACTCACATGCCAACGTAAAGCGTACATGGCAAAAAAAAAAAAAGTATGTGGGAGAAATAGAGCAGCGTTTTAGCCGAAATTAAGTGTCGTCGCGTACAATTCAAATAAACGACACGCATGGTTGTTAATCGTGTCTCTTACAGAATACGAGCAAGATTTCATTCAGTATCCACTAAAAGTTGTCGACGCTTCAGCGAATGGCAGAGCGCTGTTAGCTGCGAGCTAAGCTAGCTAGGCTAAAGAACTAATATCCAGAAACTCACCTTTCTTTTTCGGCAGGATTTTCAGATAGATGAGACATTTTCCTTCGGCTGCGCTGTTACTCTGGCCAGACTAAAGTGGTTTAAATGACGCTTCAGTTTGTGCTGTAAAACACGCAGCCATACGTCGCTGCAACAGACTCGACCGATGTGAATTAGGTGCGTTGTATTCGTTGTACCGGGTCAGCCGGTGATACTGTGAGAGACACACACACACACACACACACACACACACACACACACACACACACACACACACACACACACACACACACACACACACACACACACATTAACAAACTTCTACAAAAATTATTCCAGATGATTCTTTCGAATAAATGCAAAATTTCACTGTAGTACTTTTTATTTTACTTTTGGCTAAACCACAATTTGCGACATTCATTACATTTTCAATCAAGTAAGAAGTCGCCGATAAATTTGTTTTTATGTCTCTCGTTCCAAACAATGCCACCATATTTAATGTAATTAACGCTGTCACCGCGGGATGTCGCCGATGCGCTGAAGTGCACGCGGGGCTGAAATGCCCGGATGTTGTTGAAGCTAGCTCCTTTAGCAAACGGAGTAGCCGCTGCGACGCTGCTGCTTTTTGCCGCTACGGTCTGTCGCATCGGGGGCATTCGACCATTTTGACTTCCCCGGACGATATAAAGTGTTTTTTGCCGTCGCTATCTTGACATCTGTAGCCTATCATGATAGAAGTTGACTGAACAGCTCGCTAGGTTTAGGTCTTATCGTCGATTTTCCAACCGGTTTGGCGGGACTAGATCGGGTTAACAATACGACAGGCTAAGCAGCTAAGCGCTTCAGACGCAGGCCAGTTTGTTTTCTCGGGTAGCTAACTCAGTTAGCGTAGCAAGGCTACCGCCGCTGTCATGGAAGACAAATCTTTCACTAAAGAATTAGACCAATGGATCGAACAGCTAAACGAGTGTAAGCAGCTATCGGAAAACCAAGTCCGGACACTCTGCGAGAAGGTAAGTTGGGTGTAATTCTTGTGGTTTTAATGAAGCCCCAGTCGGCCCCGCTTCCAAGTGTGGCCTAGCGGTTAAATGGCGATCATGGGCTGCGGCTAATTTCTGGAATGAAGTCCTGGCAGGGCGGCTATATTTGCCCAGTTTTCTCTAAGTCATCCAGGGTTTGTCAATTTCCACGACAATTTAGGTTCTAAATAATTGACCGTAACTGATCATTTTCAATTGCTACATTGCTAAATCCCCTTCAATGCACCCCAAAGTGAATATTTGTCGAGTAAACGTCGTCGCGGGATTGACTGTCGGAAAATTCACGGCAATCTCATCATGGCCGGTGCTTAGACTGAGCCCCTTTTGCTGCCTTTCTTTAATGGAGCCGCACTCGCTACATATATCTCAGTTGTGCGTATTTATGTCGTGTGATTTATGTTGTCGACATGTTTGAACCTACTTTGTGTTACGACAGTACCGCGCCCTGTCTTTATCGATCATTGGTTTTTATTGCGTAAACCTGTCATAGCCGTATATGCCGACATCACCTTAGGTCTGTTGCGCCACAAAAATCATCGTTCGGTCGTCGTTTTTTTTCTTTTTGACCTCTAAAATGTCAATGTATCTGCAAAGTTCAAATCAATGAGCGTCAGAGAATATTCGTGATTTCAACGCGCTGCCCTGAATACACCAAAATGGGAACCGAATGGGGTCTGAGGACCGCTGAAGTGGTGACTGACGCGAAATTAGCCGCCAGGGAAACTGATTTCATACTCAGTTTTCGTCGTAGATGATTATGCAACATATCATATTTTAAAGGTTGTTGTCCTTAAAAAAATAATAATAAAAAAAAGTTCATATGAAACAAAAAGGCGAAACATTTCTATAGACGCAGTAAAGGTAAAGGTTGGTTCCTTGGTAATTGCACTAGAACTTGCCTTGCTATATGGATGATGTGCAATTTGAACTAGTCAGACTCAGTGTTCCCTGCTGTAAGTGCATGTTTACCATTTTCAATCAAAAACAGAGTTACCACCTAACACAAACATTAATGTCTGGTGAGGATACTTGGCTTTGACACCTCAAAATAGACCATCAGGCCCTCACGAAGGCTAAACATGGACATGCATGACATCAATTATTGTTGTGCGTCTGACTGGAGACTTGCATTTAACTGTCTGTTTATGGAACGTCTGAGTGGCTGTAAAAGGCTGATAATTACATAAAGGACCTGTGTGTGTGTGTGTGTGTGTGTGTGTGTGTCCTCCCAGGCCAAGGAGATCCTGACCAAGGAGTCCAACGTCCAGGAGGTGAGTTTCCTGAACGATCCCACAGTTACTGCCTTCCTGTTTGACATGAGGGACCATGATGTCTCATTTAACGAGAAGACGAGAGATAAGAACAAATGGATTCCAGTCGGATAAACATTGTGATTTTCGCATTTTCATTTTTGTTTTTTGTTAAATATTGAACAAATAACCTGTCATTGATTTACAAATTAGGTTCTCAAAGTCACTAACCAAATAGATATAACGCACAAAACGGCCAATGTTAATGTTGTGCACATTTAATGAACTTAATTAAACACCTGCTAGAATTCACATCAACATTTGGCCCAAATAAACTCGTAAGAGGTTTACCTATTCTGATGAGCAACGTCATGGTGCAACAGCAGTGTTTTCACTGTTTGCCATCAAATAGAAGCTTTGGTCTGTACAATAAACGTCCTTGTGATATTTTAAGAAGAATCTAAATCCAAAGCTATCTGGATTTTGTCCCTCTGGCGGTCGTGACGCCCGGTTTAGACAAGTCTGCATTCAAGAACAAAATCACACCTTGTTTACACTCCAAACGGTGTGCACAGAGCTGCTGGCTGACACTGCTTTTATACCACACACACACACACACACACACACACACACCATAGTCGGCTCGGAAAGAGATTGTGTTTATTATACTGTGTACGTTTTGAAGGTAAGCATGAATTGCCTCATATGAGAAGAAGTAACTTGTGGTCGATCAGTCCTGACTTTGGAGTCGGTGCTCTGACGTCGTGGTGTGTCCTCAGGTGCGATGCCCGGTGACGGTGTGCGGAGATGTCCATGGTCAGTTCCACGACCTGATGGAGCTCTTTAAGATCGGAGGCAAGTCTCCCGACACCAACTACTTGTTCATGGGAGACTACGTGGACAGAGGCTACTACTCTGTGGAGACGGTCACGTTGCTCGTCACGCTAAAGGTAAACACCGGCCCACTGAGGGTCTTTGTTGTTCATCCCTGACAGCTGACAGACGCGCAGGTGTTACCGGCTGATGGTGTGCGTCTGGTCTGCCTGTCAGTTTAGCGGCAAGTTTAAAATCTGGTTAAAGGCGCTCGTGATGAGCTGGAAGGGTTGTGGGGGGGGGTGCTCAAACAGCTGATTTGAAGATGAGCTGAAAAGCGTCATGTGACCAGGCTGGCAAGTGGTTGCACGTGGAAATGTGGCCTCCGCTCTTGACCACCACTGAGCAGGCTGCAGTGGAAACCTTGTCCCATGATGGCTGTTTTCCTGCCGAGACGGATTTCTTTTGGTGACCAATCAGCTGTTTGAGGCGGGCGGCCACCGCTACCTGTTGACTGCCGCCAGGCTCGACCGCGTTAACCTGACGTGTCGTGTTCCTGGGAACATGAGGCGCAGGGGAGCAGTCTGGAAACGATCGTCAGTCAGCCCTGAACGTTGATAAATGCATAATTTAACATGAATTATTGTTGATGTATTTTCTTTCCCCCAAGCATCACTAAAGTCTGTGAGATGAGGCTGTGCTTCCACAGATTATTAAAAGCTAATCTGGGCCAACTGGCTGTGATTAGCAGATTAAAACCAGTAAGATTATCTACAGGAAGTGTTCAAATGTCATTTATAAGACTGTTAAAGGCGGGACTGCATCTCGTCTGTGTTGATTTAGTGACGTTTTGATCTGAATAAGAATGCATTCTTCTGTTATGGAAAATTTTCCAAAAGTTTGTAATGTTTGTTATACTTGCAAATGCTTTAATGCTCCAGAATTTAAAAAAAAAAAAAAGTATTTATCAATACGTTCATTTTTTTCTGTCATCATTTGGAGTTTTTTTTTTTCCTGATCTGCCAACGTTTCCTTTTTGCCGTCCAGGTTCGTTTCCAGGAGCGAATCACCATCCTGCGAGGGAACCACGAGTCGCGGCAGATCACGCAGGTCTACGGCTTCTATGACGAGTGCCTGAGGAAGTACGGCAATGCCAACGTCTGGAAGTACTTTACAGACCTGTTTGACTACCTGCCGCTCACTGCACTGGTTGACGGACAGGTGGGAGGATTTTTTTATTTGAGCAACGGTCATTGTGATTTTGGTTTCAGCCGTCGGCCCTTTTAACACATTTTTTTTTTTTCCCCCCCGCGGCAGATCTTCTGTCTCCATGGAGGTTTATCTCCTTCCATAGACACTCTGGATCACATACGAGCTCTGGACCGCCTGCAAGAAGTCCCACATGAGGTACACACACACACACACACACACACAGCGTAAAATTGTCAATAGTTTAGCCGGCATTGTGTCTGCTGGGTCTGGGCTTGACATGGAGTACTGCAGCCAGCCTCTAGGGGCCCCCACAGACAGTTGGGCTCTACTTGAAGGGAGACAAATGACCGTCATATTGAACATTTTCACCCCCCTGCCCCCGCAGGGCCCAATGTGTGACCTGCTGTGGTCGGACCCCGACGATCGCGGCGGGTGGGGCATCTCTCCCCGAGGTGCCGGCTACACCTTTGGACAGGACATCTCCGAAACCTTCAACCACGCCAACGGCCTCACTCTGGTGTCTCGTGCCCATCAGCTGGTCATGGAGGTAACCAACACAGGAGAATCCGCCTGCCTTTCCGTTTTTGTTGAATGATATTGAAATTCCAGGACTCTGAAGCGGCTCAAAGCGACGTCCGCCGCCGACCTTTCAAATCGATGTGAAGTCCACAGTTTGCAATCACTCGACATGAGTCCGGACGGACGTGGTGTTTAGAGAGCAACACAGTGAGGCTGCGCGTTAGAAATCTGAGCTCCTGCACATTTTTGTTTGCACACAAGTGGACGAAGATTCTAAAAAAAAAATCTCCGTCGCCATGGTAACATAATGAAGTCACAAGGGTGCAGAGCTCCTCCGTGTGCCTCCCACTGAATGTGTTCACCACACACACACAAGCACGCACACACACACACAGTAGCATCAACATTTATCAGGTTATTGTGGTTAGAATTATCTTTTTTTTTCTCTTTTTTTTTTTAAAGTTAGTTGAGTGTAAATATAGTTTTTTTTTTTACCATGAAGACAGTAAACTGCTCTGAGCACAAACAATATTTGCGCCTGCAGGGCTACAACTGGGGCCATGACAAGAATGTGGTGACCATCTTTAGTGCTCCAAACTACTGCTACCGCTGCGGAAACCAGGCAGCCATCATGGAACTGGACGACACCCTGAAATACTCCTTGTAAGTGAAAACCAATGCCGTCGTCAGCAGTGGTACGACTCGTAGACTGAGTGAGTGAGCGAGTGAGTGACGAGGAGCCGGTGACAGCCGGCTTGGCCCCGCCCACCTCGGTCGCCGAAGGGCTTTTTTGTCGGCAAGACAACAGAATCCCCTCCCCCCCCAGTGTTTGCTTGATGATGGGGTTTTAGAGTGCAACTTCCTCCTGATGATTGGCTGTGTGAAGTGTTTGAGCTTTCTGCTCCAGAGCATGACGACGACAACGCGACTCGCTTCCACACTACAAGTGTTGAGCCGCGCTTGTGCTCAGGATTGCGGTCCGTTCACTTTGCCGTCAAGCGACAGTCGCGTGCCGCCAAAATACCCCCTGTCGTTTGTCTTTTCACTGCCATCTAGTGGACCGGCATAGTGCGCCGGGTTTAAATAATACTTCGGGCATAACCCGAACAAGCGGCTGCGACAGCGTTGCAGGGATTTTATTTGCTCTCAGCTGCGTCTCCCAGTGGGACTTTGCTCCTGCGATGTTGTTGAACAGCCAACTATACAGTTCACCACAGTCAAGTCATATGACTCTGCGGCCACTTTGTGTGAGAAATAAAAGAATCCCTGTAGTTCCAGCGATGAATATAAAACGTTGGAAGTTGCATAGTCATGGTTATTATGTGTGGGCAGCTGTGAAACACGAGTCTTTGTGCTGCTGCGTTTTTTTTGCCTCTGCACAGCTTTTCTTATGCAATGGCACTTTTTTTTTTTTTTTTTTTTCACTTCCAACTTTAGGAATGGCGTGAAACCCACAAGTCATTTCCAGCTTAAGCCGTCACTCGGTTGAAATATAGTTGACCAGCTGCAATATAAATGTGCCTTAGTGATATTTATTGCCAGGGGAGAGACTGCAGGGACATCCTGTGCCCACACTGCACACCAGTAACTGTTGGGAAAAGTCTGTGGACTGGAAAAGGAAGGTGAATAACAAAACTTTTCTGCCTCCGCAGCCTGCAGTTTGACCCCGCCCCCCGCCGCGGCGAGCCCCACGTGACAAGACGCACTCCTGACTACTTCCTGTGAATGTCCAAAGCATCCCTGTCAATCATCCACAGAGCTCCACTACCCTGCCTCCCTCCCCACCCCCCACACCACCCCGTCATCTTGGATGGAAAGATATGAAAAATAATAATACTGTACCAGGGAGAGTAGAAACCAACGATTTGGCCGAAAAAACACAGATTTTAACGAAAAGAGAGAAACGTAAAGAGCAGCCCCCTCTACAGTCTTGTTTTCAATATGCTGTCATTAATGCTGTGCTTTTGAGGAAATACACAAACACGTGCAAACATGATCTGTTTTCTTTATTTTACTTTTTTTTTTGTTTATTACATGTTTGAAAACGAGATAATAAAACTACCAACGTGGACCAAATGTGCCATATTCTGATCCTTTTACAACATGTACAACGCGCAGTGTCTCTTTCTTTACTGTCTTTGTTCTTTTTTTGTTTTGTTTTGTTTTGTTTTGTTTTTTTAGACCAGCACTATAAACCCTGACCTGCCCCCACTTCACCAACACACCACACTTCTCATGGCATATGTGCTTTTTTCTGTTGCAAGATAATTTTAAAGGAAAAAAATGATGGAAAAAAAAATGGAAAAAAAAACAAACAAAAAGAAAACAGTTTGCTTCAAGTAGTACAGCTGTCAGTTTTAGCTGTCCAGGCTGCAGCTGGTGGTCATCTCAGCAAGTATATTACTGTAATTTGAATAAAGACAACAGAACATATGAAATAAAAATGTCCTATTGACAAACTATTGGGCTGCGTTGGTGTCCTTTATTTAGCCTTCGTACCAAGGAAACTCCAGACGGAAGGACATTTAGAATGACCACTCTTAGTTTGTTGGAGGTTTTCATCATTTATTCTTGGACAGTCAGTGTTGAGGCACCTTTATCTCCTTTTTATTTTGGAAATTAGGCAACAATCTGATGTACATTTGGTGAAGAAATAATTGAAAAATTTGAGAGAAATAATTGTAAAATCCCATATCCCTGATTAGTTTTGAATAGTTCCTCCATCTTGACTGAAGTCCACCTGTTGGTAAAACAGCTGTTTGCAGCACCTGTCTGGTCTCACTGCTGAAAGTAGTTTTTAGCAAAACTGAGCAGAACAAAGACGGTTGATCATGAGGGAGAACCCCCATATAAATCCCTGGCCACAGTGAGAGATTCAGTTGATGAGATCCTCCAACAGAACGGTCATTAGTTGCACTGTAGAAGACTAATAATGACCGTCACACGGTCTCAACCCACTTAAAAATATCAATACGTCCTTTTTAGGGAAGTTGGAACAAGGACTGACAGTTGAAGTTGTTCCATGGGTTTATCGAATAATTACGGAAGCGCATTGAGGCCACACTAGAAAAAAACAAAAAAAACATCAGGTCTCGGTATTACGTCATAACGTGATCGTTTTTATCGTAATATTGAACCCTGTCCCTTATATTGCGGCAGCAATGCGCTTCGGTAAATTATTGACTGACAGTAACAAAAAAGGGGAAATAATTGGTATCGCGAGACTTTACGCGAAGCGCGACTACACGTATAGCCAATTAGCCATAGTCAAGTAAAGCACCAACACCGGCTTTTTTGCCGTCGCAAAAAGGGACAGCGGGGCGTCAAAGTGCTGGCGTTTGAGTCTTGGTTACCTGCAGATTAACGAGGTAAACTGCCTGTAGGCCCTTTCTACCTGCGTTTAGCCGCGACGAGTCACGTTCAACGCGGTCGTTGTGAGCTAACGACGCTTAGCTGTTTAAATGTTAGCATAACAAGCTAAAAACATTAGTCACCGGGCGTGCAATGTTATCTTTGTCGATAAACAAAATGGTAAGAAATAATAACGATGATAGGAAATAGACTTAAACACCGTTAACTGTTCTCTCATCGATCCGCGGGAATGTATTTATTTATTTATTTGTTTGTTTGTTTGTTTATTTGTTTTAGATTTGAACGCTGCTAGTATTTCCCGTAATTGAAGGCGGTGCTTGTTTGATTTAAACTAAACGAAATAGCCCTGAGAATCCACAGTCATAATACTAGTGCGGTAGCTGGCAACCGCGAGTGATTAAACTAAGTTTTCATCATTGTTACGTTAATTTTGATTTTGGAGGACGATTATTCCTGCTCAGCCTCCAGGGCTCCAGGTGGCAGCACCTTGGTCAACCAGTGGGCCGCATTTCATGCCTGTGTAACCGCAACTGCAAATCACAATTGTCGCTTTTATTTTGTGAAAAATTGTCATGGAAACGCAGCTATTGACTCTTACTGAACCCTATACAGGCTTCCCACAACACCCTGTTCAGCTCCAGTGACATCATGATGAAGTGGAGGAGGTGGAGGAGGAAGAAGGGGAGCAGTCAGTCCTCTGACGTCCATCTGTCTTGATGGAGGATGTTGTCCTGCACTACCGGCCTGGATCAGCCCTTGGTCTGAGCGCGCTGGTAGAGCGGACAGAGAGGCTGCTGAAGGCCTTCCCGCTCCGTCCTTCCCCCGTCTTCACGCCCTGGTTTCCCTCAGCTGCTGGCGGCCCGCTGCCCATCAGACCCGCCAGACCGCCCCCCGTCATCAGCGGCTGGTCCGAGAGCTGGACGTGCACGGCTCAAAGTGGACGAGACAAACCTGGAGAAAGATGTGCCGGGAAAAGTACCGACGCGGCTGAACCCCAGCTCGAGGAACCGCAGGAACTCCCCACCCTGCGGCCGGAGCGGCTTCCCCCCGCCGTGCTGCCGAGCAGCGGCCAGCCACAGACCACCAGGACGTCTTCGGATGGACGCGGTATCAGCGTTGCTGGCTCGCCAGTGAGACGCTCCTGGAGCGTATTCAAGCAGAGGGGGGTCCTGCTGCGGAAGTCCCAGCCGCTCTCCAAGCACTTCCGTCACATGGTGACCGTCCACAGGCTCCACCTCCAGCAGAGGGTCAAGTGGGTCATCGGTCAGCACAACTGTGGGACGTCCAGGGATATTGAGCAGGTCGGTCAGCAGAGATGTGGGGTGTTTAGAGATTCACTCACACGACCATTCATTCTGGTGGTGTTGAGCTACGTCTGTAGCCATGACGCTAACACCTGTCAGTCCAGTTACAGTTATTATATACACTATTTTAATTTACTTTAAACTAATTTAATGTCTTTACTTTCATTCTCATGACTGTTGACATTGCAGTTTCTCACTGAAGGCATCAAAACTATGTATGAACACACGTGGAATTATGGAGGAAACAATAAAAGTGTCAAATAATAATAATTTTGCTAACTGGTGAGAGGACAGCGAGATTGTTCTGCCACATCATCCCAGATGTGATGACGATCAATCAATAACTCAATGTTTAGTAGAAAGTTCGATTGGCAGTGTTGGGAACCGGTTGCACTTTGCACTATTTGTTCAGGTTGCTCTCTAAACCTCACCATAGCGTATCAATAACAGACACAAAGAAACCATTCAGTGAAGCAGAAAAGTCAGCAGCAAAGTCAGCAGTGGCGCAGTTTCCTGTCGTTATCTGTCAGCACGGCACACAGCGCCCCCTCTGGCCTTGAGCTAAATCTGTTTGATGATCAGCGCGTCTTGCGTGTTGTTTCGCTGACAGCTGACACAGCAGCTTGTTGTTGTTACGTGGCGTTGTCGGATCGTTATCGCCGCTCACTTTAGTTTTCCACTGAGCTCAGGAGCTCCGACAGTCTGCAGCTCCGTCCACAGCGCCAAACTCAGAGAGAGGGGCGGCGAATTCCGGCACAGCTCAGTGTTCAGGACCGCAGGTTTGCTCAGTGGCTCAAAACGGGTCATTAAAGTGTTAGTCTGTTGCATTTTAGTTTTCAAATCATCAGGGAGCAGAAAACAACGAAACACTCTGAAGTCACGAGTCGACCTATTCCTGCTTTCAATTCCTTTTTTATTACATTTACTTATGTATCACATTAAAATAATTTTAAAATCTTTGTCTAAAATTATTCCACTCATAAAATCGTCTCTGGGTTTGAGGCAGCGTCACTGAATAATAATTCCCCTAGAATTAGTGATCAGACGAGAAACTAAAAATTAAACCAATATTGCTTTTTTTTTTCCCCCAACTCTGCTCATCGTTATTCGGTGGTACTTCTGAAATTGTGGAACTGCAAAACACAGTCTTTAATTTTTTATCCTGGACTCCAGTGGAGCACCAGTGGTCATTTATTAAATATATTTAAAAAAAAAAAAAAAAAGCCCTTGTGGCATCACAAAGGACCGATGCCTGAATCTTTTGAGGACACAAGTACAGCAAGCTGAAGAAGTAAAGCATGGACGTCGTTCATTTGTGAGGATTATGACAAAGATTACCGTTGAATAACAATAGAGTGGATTATATCATCAATAAGGACCTTGAATATCTATTACATAATAACCGCTCCATTCCCCTGCTCCCCTCCACTGGCAGGTGTGGCAGACTGTGAGTCGGTCGGTGCGCAGTGCTCGGCTGCCCACGTGCAACGCCAACATCCAGAGAGAGCGCGGCCGAGATCTGGGTTTTCTGCGACGTGCTCCACTCGGAGCAGGTGGGACGCTCCCTGAAGGACGAGCTGCAGCTCTCTGGGACCATCCGCCTCTCCCACCACAGGCGGGGGGACATCTTCAGCATGTAGACCATGTTGGTTGTTTTTAATATTTATTATCAGTGACAGACAATGATTTTACTCGACGTGTGTGTGTATATACACATAAATAGTTGTTTTGTTTTAAACGCTAATGAGGCCAAAATTAAAGAATATTTTCAATGAAAACACATCAGTCTTAATAAATCCATCTGTTAAAATAAATTACACCACTGTCTTCATGTCAAAATCACCTAATTTCAGGGCTTCATGAATTTTTAAATAGAAATGTCTGTTGTTGAACAGCTTGTTTTTGATTCAGATTTATTTATATATGCAGTATTTTTGTACAATTGTTTTTTTCTTGGCGCATGCGAATAAAGGCTGCATTTTTTTAAATAGGTCTGTCTGGTTTGGTGGCAGGAGGTTACGAGCTGCATGTGAGGCACGGTTTGCTCTGGAAAAGCTGCAGCAGAAGTCACATGATGCAGGAGTCAGACACACACACACACACCAAGCATACATTTCCAAAGGCGGCTGCTCGACTAAGACCTGAATAAATGAGGACAGCATGAATGCAGAACCCCCACACACATACACACACACGCACACACATTCTTTTGTTGCCATGGTCCCCTGTCTTGACAGCCCTCCGCACTGTATTAAAATCTAGGTTACCGGATGTGACGTATGTGCCCAGCCTCCCTGGCCAGCTGTAATCGGGTGTAATCTCTTTAACCTGTTTTATTTTTTTTAAAAGGTGCCCCCTACTTGCATCGGTGTAAACTTAGAGAATCAGACTGTGAATAAAGTGGAACTTTCATCAAACGTTACAGGAAAAATTGCAGAACCGGCGTTGCGTTTATTACCGCCGTTTCTTTGTTACACCCGTTGCAACCATCCCGGTAGAGATGTTTTATTTTGAAAAGCGGCCGGCGACTTCTGTTCTGCAATGATATTTGCTTTATCGATGGACATTTTTGCGCAACTATTTTATAGCTGGGGATATTGAGAGGGATATAAATTAGTTAAATTCAGGCGGCGTCAACAAACACGAGTAAAGTTTTGCACCAAGCCTTAAAATATAAAAGCGTCTCCTTTGGGTTGGCGATTTGCACCGGAAGTGCTGCCACTCTAGGCAGAACTAGCTTGACGCCAGAGGAGAACCAGAAGCCCAGACGGCGGAGCCACGAGTGTCATCGTCCCAGAAACACTCGATTAAACGTCTTCGGAAATTAGTTCAGACTCTCGCCGCACCTCGCCCTCGACCGCTGCCCCTCCATGGCACCGTCCGCTGCGCTCTTTCGGGGGTTTTAATCGGTGGGACAATCCCAAAAAGGTGAGTCTTTGAAGGCGAGGAGTGACAGCAGCTAGTATGCTAAGCTAGCGCTGGCATGCATTGTCGTTTCCCGTTTCCGGGGGGCTTTCAGCGCCTCTCTACTGCGCTGTTTAGATTCGATTTTCACACCTACGCTGCTGTTTTCCACACGGTTGTTGTCGTTGTTTGCGTCCAATTTCGACTCGATTTGTTGCACTTTGTGGTAAAGTGACCCGTTATTTTCAAGCACGTTCTCTCTCCCCCCCCCCTCCTGTTCTCTGTTTACTCCCGTCAAAAGCCCGTTTCTCCCTCTGCCTCCTGGCCTTTAACTGTCGCTCGTACACATTCATTATAATTTGGCTAGGGTTGAATTTTAAACTCCCGAGAATGCGGTGCATTATTAATGTAGTGTAAGATTACATTGGACTGCGCTGAGCTTGTTAGCCCGGTCGCTGGTCACACAGACGTGCGGATAAAATGAGCCTGCAGATGGGAGGGAGAAAAAAAAAACCCAAACATCTTTACATCTACGATCCTTGTGGAGGAGAAAAAAATAAAGTTACCGTAGTTTGGCATCTCAAAAATGAGGTCTAGCTGAAATTAGATGTTTTGCAGCACAAAAAAGCGGCTCTGGAACTAATCATACAGTATAATACATAATACACTGAATACAGTTATGCCCACCCTAAACCTGAGACTACGGTGCTTTTCATTTTTTCTCTTCTGTTTTTGAGGTTAATCCAAGGTTTTGTGTAAAGGTTTGTCACAGTGTTTTTTTGTCTGTTGTGTGTCCCCCCTCAATCTAAAGCCGTATGAGTTGCCTGGATTCTTTCAGAGCTGTTTTGTGTGCTGCAAAAACATTTTATCATCAGCCATTAACTGTCAAAAATGATGTTATGCGGAGATCTTCACCAATATCCATCTCAACAGCCAAAAGAAAGACGACTGTCCTTCCCCACTCCCTCCCACCACAGTAGAATGAGTCAAACATTTCTTGTGTAAGTGACAAGGGATTTTTTTTTTTTGTGCTGAACAAGAGGCAACACTGATGGCTGAATCACTCACGTCTTCTAGTATAACATATCATGTGACAGAATTTCCCGTTATTCCTTTGTAAAGGCAGACATGAATAATATTAAATACCCTTATACACCCGTGAGGCATCACAACATATTGAATATCGTCTATGCAACTGTCACAAAGTCTACTCCTACGTACGGCTTCCTCTGTTTGGTCAAGGATAAGTTTTGAAACGTGAGCATGAGAAAATAATCGTGTTGTAAAATCAGCGTTTGTGTGCGGCCACAGCCTTCGCAACACTAGGGGGTGCTGCACCCTCCCTCCGCCCCCCCTTTTTTTTTAACCTACTCTATGACTTCCTGTCTCTCTGCTATAATTAACGTTAATCTGGGGTTCACACAATGATTCCATTGTTTGTTTTTTATCTCGCAGCTAAATGTTGCCTGGTTTTACCCACTAGCATTAAATGATACTTCTGTCTCCATCCAGACCACAGCGCTAACGATCTCGTCGCAATAATAAAAATCAACACCAGAGGGTTTTTACCGCTTCCGTTATCCCAACATTGAATTTTGTTCCCCCTCTTTTTTGTTGTCTACGTGATACGCAGCTATACGCCGTAGAAAAGGTCCCGAATTACCGTACAGCCGATGAAAAAATGCGCAAAGATACGCATCAGTCTGGTTTTTGACGCAACGTTCACTTTCCCGTTGAAAAATGTGATTAAAAGGATGTTTAATGTTCTGATCTGTTGATGATCGTGTCGCTTCAGAGAATTTATTTGTGTTTGCACCACTTTTTGCACTCGATTGCTGAAACTTTTTTTAGTATCCAAAAGTGTCAATTATTTACTCATTTTTTTTATTTGAACAAATTTGTCTTGTGACTGCTGTTTGCCAGTTAATCAAAGCCCAGCTGTGAACGACTGCTGCATATCTTGTGTTGCTTGCAGTACATGTACATTTAGACAGTTGCATCATCAGTCTTTCATCAGCTCACTTCTATGTGGACGCTGGATACTAAATGCATTACTGATGGTGCTTCTTGCTTTGTGTTATGTTGAAGCAGCTGCTCGTATGGCCACTAGAGGGCCAGCAGTTCTAGCAGTGACTTAGTATTGACCTCGCAGGCCAAATATGACGACGCCGCTGGTCACACTTGGCCCACAGGCCAGGGTTTGCCACCGACTGTATGTATTAGATGATTTACAGTTTGCCTCCCCGCCTGCCCCCAACAGGTCGCCGCCTCCCCAGATGTGGCCGCCGCCTCTGCTCAGACTCCTGTTCATGAACAGCGACGATGCGCTGATCGAGCGGCTGCGGCTCGGCTTGGAGGGATGACAGGAAGTCGGCAGACATGGAGAGCGAGGAGACGCACCTGGAGCAGCTGGAGGCGCTGATGTAGAACTCTCCTTTTCGGAGCAACTCAGGACAGACAAAGAAAGAAAAAAAAAAACTATTTTCCTACAAATATATTTTCGACTTCCGGCTGTTTTTATTTCCCGTTCGTTGTTGCGAAGCCAAAGTTGCCGCGACGATGAGTTCCGAGGGCTTCCAGTACCGAGCCTTGTACGAGTACAAGAAGGAGCAGGAGGAGGACATTGACCTGCATGTGGGCGACATGCTGCTGGTCAGCAAGGGGGCGCTGTTGGCGCTGGGCTGCAGCAGCGGCGCCGAGGAGCGGCCGTCCGAGATTGGCTGGCTGCCGGGCTTCAACGAGACGACGCAGGTAAACCCACCAGTCTGACCAGCAGGGGGCTCAACTACCAGTCCAGAGTTTGGACACCTTCTCATGCAACGTTTTTTATCTTTACACCTTTCTACAATGCAGATGGATACTGAAGAAGCGAGATATATGGAATTATGCAGCCAAAGAAAAGTCGTTCAGTAACTCTAAATATGTTTTTTATGAAAGGTGCCAAACTGTCGACTGCTAGTTTAACTGTTCCAAACTGTTTCTTGACGAGGAGTCTGTGGTTGGCGAGGGACCAAAGCTCTAACTGGACTCATATTGAGAGATTATTCAAAGCAACTGCAGCCAAAGAAAATATGTATTTATTTATTTATTTATTTATTTTGCTGTGTTTTCCTGAATCTTTCTCTGCGCCAACAGGAGAAAGGCAACTTTCCGGGTACGTACGTGGAGTTCATCGGCAGAAAGAGGATGTCCCCACCCATGCCCAAGCCCCGCCCACCAAGGCCTCCATCTGCGGCCTCGGCGAGGGGCGACTCGGAGTCGGAGGGTGAGTTTCGAACGAAGGCCTTCCAGGACCTTTGAGTTATTGTGGCTTTTATTATTATAGAAAATGATTATCTTGCCGGCCCGTATGGACCTGTCAGGACCTGTGAGGACCTGTCAGGACCCTCGGCAGTGAAGAGCCGCTGATTAAAGATCAGCTGATGTTCAAAACCTCTTCCAGACGTTTGTGTCACAAACATTTCCCGTCCCTAAGTGGAACAGTGAGAAATGTTTCCCCTTCAAAAGTCTTTCTTTCTAATTTTCCAACATGAGCCTGTTGCCGTGGTTACAGAATCACTGTGATGGCAACACAGTTTCCCCCCTCGTAGCTGTGGCAGCAAACCTGACATTTTCAATCATCCATTTAATCCATGAAGTTCTTTTTTTTTTTTGGGGTTCATCTGACATACACGCCTGATATTTTGTCTTTTTTTTTTTTAATGTTTGTGCTTTTTGACGTGAGGACTTGGGTCTAAAGTTACCTTCAAGTGCTCGCTGAGCTGCATCTCTCTCTTGTTTACAAACACACACTTCCTGTCTGCAGTGGCGGCAGCAGAACAGCGGAGATGTGTTCAGTCAGCAACCACAACCCTGACTGAATGATCACGACCTCCTGCCACCAGACTGACACCAGCTGCGTTTCCATCACCCCTAGCATTGCGCTAAACATAAACATGACAATAAAAAAACTGCTCATAGAAAAAACTCGACTTGGAAAAAACCTCCCACATTTTTTTTCACACGTATCCATATAGAGGAATATCGCTAAAGTGTCATGGAAACACTTTTTTCACATTGACACGTCAGCGGATGTGACCTACGGGGTCACGTGACCAGTTCACTGACCGGTGAAAATGGCGCGTTATGATTGGGCGGAATATTTTTTGCAAGTCATCAAAGAGAAAAATAGAACAAGCGTTCTGGACTGCAAACCAACATGGAAATGCAGATTTATGTCAAAATGTTTTGTACCTCCATCGTCCTCATGGTGGCGTCTCACTGGACCAGATTGGACCAGGCTGATGATCTTCACACCATTCAGTGGAAACACCTGCACATCACAATTATACTTTGTGGAAATGTTAGAAATATGGCTTTTATTTTGCGAAACACTCTTACGTAATGTAAGCTGCTGTTGTGTTTAACAGGAAGTGTGTGTTTTTGTTGCCCCCCCCCTTTTTAGGTTTCATGTTGCCCGATCTGACTGAGCAGTTCGGACCCCCAGACACAGCACCCCCACTCCTCAACAGGCTGATGGAGGCCATAGAAACCAAAGGTACACACACACTCACTCACCCACCCCACACACACACACACACACACACACACCCTGTAAGGTGTTTTGTTTGAGATGCTGGTTATTGTTGAACATTGTTTCACTGAGTTATGAATGAGTTGATATAAAAGACGTCGCTGTCGTCGGGCTGGAGTAGAAACGAGCCGACGGTTCTCCTGGCGCTTCGTTGAGTTCATCGACAGCATGACTGGAGCCGCCTGACTGGGTTTGTGTGTCTGCAGGTCTGGACAGTCCGGCTGTGTATCGCAGTGTAGGTGGTGCAGGAGTGGACACCCGGCAGCTGGCTGACACAGGTGAGGAGCTGCTGCTGCTGCTGCTGCTGCCTGGTAGTACCAGGTCGTACCCATAGATGTGTTATAAGAAACCTGACCACCAATATGGTGCTGCGGTGATTTTTCTTTCCCACCCAGTGGCCACCCAAGGTACTGCAGCCAATAATCCCATGCTCCCCAAAAGGCATTCACACCCCCATAAGACCACAATGCAAAAAAAAAAAATATAAACGCCTGTAATACACATGGCATGATGACCTTTGACCTGAACAAGCTTCACGATAAATCTTTCTATTGATTTTATTTTTGGACTTTTAATTGTTTTCCAGTGATGCTGATGCATCACGTGAGTTACAGAGGAATGATGGGAAGTGACACTTCTGCCGCATGCTCACTGAGACAGCACAGCTAAAATAAAATGGACTTTTTTTGCCGTATGTGTTAGCTTGCAACTCTACTGAAATGATTGGGCCGCCATAAGATCCTGGCAGTAGTGATGTAGTCCAGACGGCACCAATCAGAGACCAAGGCATCATCCAGACTAGGGAGTATCGGGACCAAGACCAGACCAAGACTTTTCTACATCAAAGAAAATGAACAACATAACAGGAAAAAATGAACAGTATCTTTTTTTAAACAGCAAAGAGACATCTCTTTTCAGCAAGGCGTCTTTTAATCATTTCCTTTAACATTTTGCTTCATGAAATTAAAAAATAAACTCTCTAAGAATAAGGGGGCAGGGTGTCACCCTGGGCGTCACCAACAGAGCGTAAAACGGCAGCAGCTGGATTCTTTTCTGTTATTACCGTGTTATTACAGCGTTGGCTGCGTCTCCACTGGTCTGGATCAAAAGTCCTCAGTCCCAGACCGAGACCGGACCCAGTAAAAATGCCTCTGAGTCCAAGACGAGACTCTTAAAAAAAAAAGTGTTCTGGAGACCAGGACCGTCCTCTACCTGGCGGTGTGGCCGCACCAGAGACTGGGACCAGCAGCCAGCACTGGTTTCAGACTGGTTCTGCCCCTGCTCTCAGAGGTGTGTTTGTCTTGTTTTCAGACTTGGACCAGCTGGAGGTGTCGTCCCTGTGTGACGGGGTGGTCCGGTTCCTGCAGGACCTGCCTGGTCCCGTCCTCCCCTCCTCGCTGCAGGCAGACCTGATTCGCGGCGTTCAAGGTGAGGTGAAGATCGAAGCTTCCTGCTCTGCCTTCGCTCGCTCTGCTTCTGGTTCTCTAGTAACACGTTCGCTCTCTGCCCACAGAGGTCCGGGACCTGGAGGACTGTGCCCAGGTGCTGAGGGGCGTGGCCAACTCGCCCACCTGCCCCGCCCAGTACGGCCTGACCCTGCTCAGTGTGGTCCGCCACCTGGCCCGGGTCTGTCTGCACAGCTCCAGGAACCAGCTGAGCCCCCGAAACCTGGCAGAGAGCTTCAGTCCTCTGGTGTTCAGACAGGCTGCAGGGTCAGCACGCACACACACACACACACACACACACACACACACACACACACACACACACACACACACAAATTTGACATTATATTCATATGAAACAGCTATGATTTGTTATTTGCTGTGTTTCCATGACCTCTAGAATTGCACCAAACTAAATATGGCAATAAAAACTGTCGATGGAAACAACTAAACCTGGAAAAACCTCTCAAATATGGCTACGGGGTCACGTGACCAGTTCACTGACCAGTGGAAATGGTGCGTTATGATTGGACGGAGGATTCCTTCTGGACAGCAAACGGCAAAATGTTTTGTCCCTCCATCCTCCTCAGCGTGAGGTCTCACTGGACCGGATTGGACCAGAATTACGGCTGATGATCTTCACACCATTCAGTGGAAACGCCTGCAAATCACAAGTGTACTTCAGGCTTTTCTTTAGTGAAAGAGCGTCATGGAAACTCAGCTATTGACAAGTTGTCTCCATACTGAAAATGTTCCTGCTCTGGCTCGCTGTGACCCACGGTGTTGAATCTCTTCCTGTTCAGGTCCGACTCCAGTCTGGATCCTCTGGTTCAGGCCCTGGAGGTTCTGATCACCAGCGAGCTCAACATGAACCAAGCTGCACCAGGTGCGTGTGGGACGTCTTCTCTTTTTTCCATGGCCGTTTCTGACACAATGCTTTTTTTTTTAAAAAAAGCTGAGAGTTTTGTTCTGGTCTGATTGTGAACCTCGCTGGAACCCGAGAGAAGCAGTGAAGGTGCTTGGACCAGGCAGGAAGTTGTGGGCAGGGCAACAGCAGCAGAAACAGCACCCACGGATGTAGTGGGAGGTAAATCCTTCAAGTCCAGCAGGAGCTTGGAACGTCTTATTTTAGAAAAGGCAGGCGCGTTTTGCCCGCTGGGCTAAGACAAAACTCTCACATGGTGTTTTCATGCAGCTGGAGTCGGGGTCGAGGCGCCAGTAGGTGGAGCTATGGTGTGTTGAGCATTAATCGGTGGAATCGTCAACATGTCCTGCGACTTTTTGGTTTGGCTTGGATCTCATCTGCAACATCAAATCAGATGGGTTGCAACCAGCCACTAGGGGGTGCCACAGACATCCGTATTGTTAAAATTCCCGCCGCCGGTGTTGAGTAATTAATTTCCATCCTTGACTCCTCCTGCTTTCTCCGCTCTTTGCAAAGCGTGTTCTCCAAAGCCACATTTTCAGAATATCATCCCTTTTGTGACATCACACAGGGCACAGATGCCCCTCCCAGCTTAGCAACCACACCTCTGACCAGGCAATGGGATGGGTGGGACGCTGCCTCGTTTCTGTCCCGCTTCCAAGCGTGCCGGAGGTCCAGCGAAGCAGCAGGAAGCTAACAGTCAGGCCTTTCTCTAGTGGAAGGCTGCAAACACAGGGCTATTTACGCTGAATGTTTTTTCACTGGGCTGCGGCGGTGCCTCAGGTGACCAACTCTCCTGCCTAGTGGACATAATGTGGGACCTCGAGTGGTCACTGCCAAGCAGCGCGGCTGGCTGAGATTTACGGCTCCCTCATCGCCACGGTGACGCCCAGCCGCCGGCCGACTGTTCCCCACACACCATCAGCCGCCTCTGGAGACAATGGGAGAGGCTTTTTCCGTGACCGTCTAGAACCCGAAGGGGGGGGGGGGTTGTGGCTGGCCCGGAGGATCGATCGCCACCACCTGTTCCGACTCTGCGAGGCCACAGACGCTCCCCGAGTTGCGAAGCTCTTCCAAATCCTCCCTCCTGCTGCCGGAGCGCCGCGCTCTCTGTAAACGATGACATCATCCGTCCACACAGTGAAAGACGCAGCGGAGCGGAGCGAGCGAGGGGGGGAGGGGGAGGGGGCGTTGCCTGGGAGATATCTCTGCCGAGGAGGGATTGGCCGGGGCCGGCGGTGATGTCACACATCTCCAAGCTGCTCTCCCGAGCTTTGAACCGACAAGGCTGCCTGGCGGAGGACGAGGCAGACGGGCAGAAAGTTGCGTCGTCTGAAATAAAAAAAGGGAGGAAAAGAACGAGAGAGAGAGAGAGAGAGAGGAGCTGAAGACGTGAAGCTCGTGGGTCCTCGGAGGAGCAGCTGCAGGAATATGGGCCGGACGACACCGGAGCCGCGGCGTTTTGTCTTTTCTCCAGCCGAGCTCGGAGCACCAGGTTGTCCGCCACCATGACAGCCATCCGTGCAGGTTCTGAGCGCTGACGGTTCTGACGGCTCCGACATGGAGAAGGACGAGGGGAGCCGGGCCGGCGGCGGCGGTGGCGGCGCCGAGCCTCTCCGGGCTCGAGAAAAGATCCTGTGCTACATTAACATGCAGAGTCCAGGTAGGAGCAGCACCGCTCCGAGTCCGACAGGCGGTTCTGACCCGCTTCTCTCATTTTATTTATTTTTTTGATTAAATTATGCCGGGTGGGGGGTCGGCCCCCTCAGCAACACGGTCCTCCCTGGAAGCTGATTGGCCCATCAGCGTCTTGTCATTTAAGACAACTGTTCAATTGTTGGGCCGATCCTCAGAAGAGGAATTCTCTGGAATGTCGATGGATTTAGTTGAAGGTGTTGTTGGCGTTTCATCGCCGAAATTCCAAAAGGAATTCAGCCTCACCTGGAATGTGAGCGCAGGAACCCGACCGGCCCACCGGTCCAGGTGGTCCGTTCCTCCAGCTTTATGGTAAAATGTCAGCCTGTGTTTGAAGGACCAAGACATGTGACGTGAGTCACGTGACCACGTCTGAATGACACCTTGTGTGTGACGGAGAACCGCACGAGTCTCCAGAACCTCTTGTTTCTGGACCGAGCCTGGATTTAAACCGAATCGACCGCTGAGCCGCATTCGTTCCCTCTTTCCAGAAATCACGACCTGCCGCCTCGACACAAACCTCTCTGGCAGCAGGAGATCCTGTTCGTTCATTCGTTCGTTCGTTCGTTCATTCATTCATTCATTCATTCATTCACGCTTTTTTTGTTTTATTTTTGCAGCGCTCCCTCCAAAGCCGGCCAAGCCTTCAAGTGCAGCGGCGCCGAGCAGCTTCAACAACAGCATTTCTCTGCAGGATGCCGAGTGGTACTGGGGAGACATTTCCAGGTAACACACACACACACACACACACACACACCAATGCACATATGTCAAAAATGAATGAACAGACCTATGACTTTGTTGTCGTGTTATTTAGGATCAGATTGCAGATTATAAGAAGTCTCGACCAGCCAGAAGTATAAACACACAAACAGAGGTGGTCGTGTGGATGCTTGTGTAAAAAATACTCTGGTTAAAGTACTGATTCAAATACTTTACTCAAGTAAAAGTAAGAAAATACAGGTTCTAAAATGTCTGAAAAAAGTGAAAAAAAAATTTTTTGCAATTAATAGAACAACAATAGAATAGAATAGACGTACCTGTTGGTCCCAAATTGAGAAACTGCACAATTTAATACATTTTTTAATAAGCCGAGGTAATAATCACTATACTACACCACAGCTCAACAGTTCAAAAAGCTCCACTGTAAGCAACAGCTACGAGGATAATTAATCAGTGAAATACTTTGAACAGAATTTGTATCTTTCCAACACAAATGTAACCAGCGTCTTTTTTCCAATTGAAGTACAAATATTTGTGTGCAAATATAGCGAGTCAAAGTAAGTAGTTGTCAGGAAACGACGCTCAAGTAAAGTACAGATACCCCAAAAATTTTCTGAAGTACAGCAACGTATGTACTGGTGCTTTGTTACTTCCCTCCTCTGTTCACAAATGAGTCAGACGGGCAGTCAAACAGTGTTCAGGGTTCAAGAAAAGCAGCTGAAATCCCCCGAAATAAACACACACACACACACACACACAGTCTTGTGACTGTAACGGAGTGTCGTGTGACGGTTTGCCTGTGCAGGGAGGAAGTGAACGAGAAGCTGAGGGACACGGCCGACGGAACCTTCCTGGTTCGAGACGCTTCCACAAAGATGCACGGAGACTACACTCTGACCCTGAGGTACACACACACACACACACACACACACCCGCAGAAGAAACACTCGGCTGTTTAACAGCTCCAGTTCCATGTTTTCTAGGATGTGGTGGGGCAGCGTGAGCTACTTTTAGCATTGTTAGCATCTGATCTGAGATGGCCGAGCAGGTTTTTTTAATCCAAATATTTTTATTGACGATTTCTTCTCAAATAGTTTATGAGAGACAGTGCCAGGGGGTGTGGCAGGTGTGGCAGAGGATATAAACATCTATTAAAAAAAAAGTAATTATATCCAAGTCACATTCAGAAAGAGAGAGATACACAGACACTACCTGGAAAATTAGAATATGAAGTAAAAGTTGTTTTATTTTGGCAATTTAACATCAAAGATGAAAGCAACAAATTTTATTGAGCCATTCCACGCAAATTGACATCTCAAGCAGTTCCTTGTTGTAACTTTGCTGATTAAGATTTTCAGCTTATTAAAACCACAAACTCAGAAAATTATTATCAAATTTGAGGGCTTTTTTTAAGCTGCAAGACCTGATCAGCAAAATCCAAAGAAATAAAAACTTGAAATATATTGATTTGCATATTATTCCTTTATATAATATGTCACATTCACCTTTTAAGTTGAATTGCAGAAATACTACAACCTTTTCAGGATATTAATTTTCTGGGTAGTCCCTGTATATACTGCATGTACCAGAAGAAGAAGACAGTGAAGCTGTCGTCAAGTCGTGAAGTGTTGCATCAAGTGACCTGCAGTCGTTTTAGAAAGGGTCCCATGTCTTTTGGAACGTTCCCTCTGAATGCTGCAAAGAATCTCTACCGTCCTCCAGTGTGAAACCAGACAAACTAGCCGGTGTGCTTGGGTTCCACCTCTGCAAAATTGCTCATCGTGCAAGAAGGGAGGACAAAGCTGAGAGGCGACACTTTCCTTCAGCTGGATGTATCCTCCCCTCCCTGACCCCACCAGCAGGGGGTCGTTTCCTTTTCTTCTTCTGCGCTCTTCATCCTGACCTTCCCCCTCTGCAAGGACTCTCCTGAAGCTTTGCAGACGAGGCTCCCTGAGCGTTGGGGTAGATCTGAGCTCCGCCTGAACCTTTTCGCTCCACCTGCAGGAAAGGAGGCAACAACAAGCTGATCAAGATCTTCCACCGGGAGGGCAAGTACGGCTTCTCCGACCCTCTCACCTTCAGCTCGGTGGTGGAGCTCATCAACCACTACCGCCACGAGTCGCTGGCGCAGTACAACCCCAAGCTGGACGTCAAGCTGCTCTACCCGGTCTCCAAACACCAGCAGGTGGGTGGGGCCGGCTCGCCCGCACCGCGCCTCCTGGGCTTTTTTCTGTGGTGAGCTCAGCTGACCGGGCTTTGTCGCTGCTGTGGTTGCTTCAGGATCAGGTGGTGAAGGAGGACAGCATCGAGGCTGTGGGGAAGAAGCTGCACGAGTACCACCTGCAGTACCAGGAGAAGAACCGAGAGTACGACCGGCTGTACGAGGAGTACACCAGGACCTCACAGGTACCGTGCACCTGGACCTCTGGGGGGTCACATGCAGCCTGTTCAGCTTTTTACTCCGGCATCACCAAAATTCTATTAATAGTTAGTGAGTAATGAAATAGTTGTATTTCATCTAGAGCTGCGTGTCCAAGACAGAAACGTATAAATGTGGAAAAGTGTTTCCATGATACTTTTGTGATATTCCTCTATATGGACACGTGTGAAAAACCACCTCATGAGAGCATCAGAACCTTTTATTTGAGAGGTTTTTCCAAGTGGAGCTGTTTCCATCAGCGGTGCTGAAGACATTTTGTTGTAACGCTCTTGTTCATTTTTAATTGACATTAAACCACAAGTTTGCTACATCCCATGAGATATATTTTCCTCCTATGAGGTGGCTCACCAAAAACACTCCATTCATCTGCTGCACTACGGCCCCCCCCCTGTCTCATTTTATAACCCAGTGTGACAGTTTGCCCACCCTGGTCTAGGCTGCAAAGGTCCAGTGTGTAATTAGGGCGACTGCTCGCATTTTCAAATGCACCATCGAAGAAGAAGGTGGACGAGGTATCCAGGTTGGGGTGTGCAGGCCACTGTAGCTCCCGGGTGAGCTCAGGAGGGGGAGAGAGAGATAGACAGACGCTGCAATCTGACATTTAACCACTCGATGTCACTGTTTCCTCTTCAAAAGCAACGCAACGCAGTGCAGTGAGAATGGACCTAGTTCCCACTCAAGATGAGCAGTTCTGCACCTTGTTACTGGAGAGAACCAGCCAGTTTTCTCTCAAACGCATCAGAGCGATGATGCTTTTTACTAAAAAAAAAAAAGAAAAGAGAAGAAATGTAAAGGGAAGCTGAAAACAAAGAAGGTGTTTTCAGCAGCAGCAGCAGCAGCAGCAGCAGGAGAGTCCTGGTCCTGCTCACCGCTCTCCCTCCGTCCTTGTCGTCCCTCAGGAGATCCAGATGAAGCGGACGGCCATCGAGGCCTTCAACGAGACCATCAAGATCTTCGAGGAGCAGTGCCAGACGCAGGAGCGCTTCAGCAAGGAGTACATCGAGAAGTTCCGCCGGGAGGGCAACGACAAGGAGATCCAGAGGTTTGTGGTTACCGCGGCAACCAACCGGAGGCGTCACAACCGCAAGCAATCTTATTGAGTGCTTGTCTTTCAGGAAGTCAGGTCTCTTTTAATTTGGACCTTCACTTGAATCATTGTTATTTACGGCTTTTTGTCAAGTAACTGTGAAATTTGCAGCGTTGGTGAGCGCGGGTTCGAATGCCTGACTCGCGCTCTCTGCCCCCCCACCTCCTCTTTAGGATCATGGAGAACTATGACAAGCTCAAGTCTCGCATCAGCGAGATCGTGGACAGCAAGCGCCACCTGGAGGTGGACCTGAAGAAGCAGGCGGCCGACTACCGAGAGATCGACAAGAAGATGAACAGCATCAAGCCGGACCTGATCCAGCTCCGCAAGACCAGGGACCAGTACCTCATGTAAGGGACACGCGCACACACACACACACACACACACACACACACACACACACACACACACACACACACACACACACACACACACACACACTGAGTGGATTCAGACAATGACCGCGTTGGTTGGTGTGTTTAGGTGGTTGACGCAGAAAGGAGTCCGACAGAGGAAGCTGAACGAGTGGCTCGGCCTGAAGAACGAAACCACGGAGGAGTAAGTGTGACTGACGCACAGACAGACGCACAGACAGACTGACAGACTGACAGACAGACAGACAGACAGACTGACTGACTGACGACTGACTTTCTTTACTGTCATCATACAATTAAGTACAAAAGTGGCTTCCTTCAGTTCATTCTAAAGTTGTAAAACCAGAACTAGATGAGAAAAAAAATATGTTTCTGTTCTCACTCGTCAATAATGAACTGGACCGAAACACCCAAGCCTGCTTCTAATAATAATAATAATAATAATAATAATACCTTTCAGCACAGATCATCACTGAATAGCTTAAAACTGAACTAAACACCCAGACGCCACTGTGGCAAATTACAGAAGAGCCGAAATTGTTGCTGTGAAAGTGCGACGTGAAGAGAAATACATCCAGCTGCAGTTTGCCGTAGTGGCCACTGGGGGGCCAGGAGAGGGTCAGCCAGTGGAGGGATTTGGCAGGAAGAGTGAGGCCAGGAATCTTGTGTCATGGTGTGTGTGTGTGTGTGTGTGTGTGTGTGTCAGTGAGTACAGCATGGTGGAGGACGAGGAGGACCTCCCGCATCACGACGAGCGTCTGTGGCGTCTGGGCAACATCAACCGGATTCAGGCCGAGTCGCTGCTGCGCGGCAAGAGAGACGGAACCTTCCTGGTCCGAGACAGCAGCAAGCCCGGCTGCTACGCCTGCTCTGTGGTGTAAGGCGCCACCTGCTGGCCACAACACTTCTTTCTCTCTCTCTCTCTCGCTGAGGTTTTATTTGTTTTGGGAGGCCACTGCTAATGAACTCTCTCTCTCTCTCTCTCTCTCTCTCTCTCTCTCTCTCTCCAGGGTGGATGGTGAGGTGAAGCACTGCGTCATCAACAAGACGGGCACTGGCTTTGGCTTCGCTGAGCCCTACAACCTGTACGGCTCTCTGAAGGAGCTGGTGCTGCACTACCAGCACACCTCGCTGGTGCAGCACAACGACTCGCTCAACGTCACGCTGGCCTTCCCCGTCTACAGCCAGCAGCGGCGGTGACCGCCGCGCAGCGCCCCCCAGCTGCCAGTCCTCGCATGTCGCTAGATTTTTCTCTTTTTTTTTTTTTTTTAACCTCCTGCGAGACTGAGACGGACTTTGAGCTGATTGGACCAGAATCAGGAAGCCCCAGCAACGACCCGGGTTGATTCAGTCTCTGTGTGCATCAATGAGTCAGTCAGTGAGTCAGTCAGTGGTGAGGGTTGTAGAGCATCAACACCACCTAAAACACAGCATCCAGCACACAACACGTCTCACTCGACCAGGAGAAGTTTGGCTGAGCTGCACCAGCGTCTTGATGCACGTGGTGACGTGGACGGAGGGGAAAAAATGTTGCAGATCTTCGTTTTTTTTTAATAAAATATAAAACAAACAAACAAAACAACCAAACTGACTAAAACCAAACTGAGAAGGGGGGGAAAACCCCTTTGACCAAACGTTGCTGTGATGAGACCATGATCAGGATTTCAGAAAGAACTGGATTTGACAAGAACTTTGAACTTTTAAAAGTTTGTCTGATCTGCCAGTCCAGCCCTGCAGGAGGGGCTGCTGAGCAGGCGGCTTCTGTTTTCTTTGTCCTTGGGTGGGGAAACAAAGAGGCGAGAACATAATGGCGTGTGGTTGTGGTTGACCTGCACCTACCTGCACCTACTGTCCCTCCAACTCGGCAGTCAGTGGGTTGAACCCGAGCAGCAGCAGCAGCAGCAGCAGCAGCAGCAGCAGCATCCTTCAGATCAAGGAACCGACCTGCACGGGGTCATGACCCCTGCTGCTGAGAAGAGGTACTGTGAAGTCTGGCAGGTGGACGGGACTCCTCGGATCTGAACGCAGGCAGCCTGGACCCGGACTGGACCAGACCGGACCAGACCGGACCACTGAACAGCTGTTTGTCATCGCCATGTCAGGGGCAAAATGGTTGGAAAGAGCGGCGACTCTTTGTGAACACTGTGAGCGACTTTTGAACGTGTTTTTAAAAAAGACATTTCAAACGAGGCAACTAACTCAGCATTTTATGTCAGGAAACCCAGAAAAAAGGAACAAGAAAAAAAAAAAAAAAAACTTCAATCCAAAGACTGAGTCAGATTTGAGCGCCGCACACGGATGATTCCAGAAGTCCAGAACGATTCCCACACGCTTTGTTTTCGCTCTCTTGTGATTTCAGACCGTTTGACTTGACTTGACTGAAAACAGTCGCTATTCCGCCGGTTTTCATTGTAGAAATTCCTCAACACTCTTGATGATTTTTTTTTTTTTTTTTTTTCCCCCTCCGGGACTGTCAGATTCCCGCCCAGGTGGGCTGTTTTTGCTGACGCTTCCGTTGTAACTCATTCCGCAGACTTTTTAATCTCATTCTATGTTTAAACTGCTTTGTTGTGCTTACAGCAAACATCGGTGACGCGGAGGCGGCACAAGTGATCAATAAAACCACAAAAAGAACATTCAACCGGGCTCTTGCTATTTGATGCGTGTTTGGAATTTCTGTTTCGTTTCAAAGGTTTTAAGGTTTTTCCATCTTCCAGTTCAATTCCCAGTTGCAACCAGGTTCGTTGTTGTTGTTTTGAGCAGCCTCCTTTAAAACCGACCTGTTATTTTTCTCACTTGAATGTTTTATTTTCTGCCAAGTCAGATTGGAGCTTGAACCGAGTATCAATAAAGAGCTACAAAAACCGGAAGGGGGGGAACGTCGCACGGTACCTGCCCGGACATTAAAAAGCAGCGCACATTTCACGGCTGAAGATTTTCACAGCGAAGAGCTAACAGGCAAAAAGCAGCGGACAGACCTAACCTCGTTGTCTGGACCGAATCCTGCAGAAAGCTCAAGGAAATCGGAAGTTTTACTTGCTTCCCTCCCCGTGAGGAGCCACCGGTAAGATGCTTTAATCAAGAACCGTCAATTGTGTTATCTTAGCCACAGGGTTGGTTGCCCGATAACCACTGGGTAACCAACCATGTGGCCCATGTGCGCTAATTGTATGTGATAGATAGGTAGAAAGATTATTAATAGTGCGTGTACTAAATGTGCATGTTTAATTTGAGCCTTTCGTATTTTAATATACAGGAGGGTGTAATTTGTGTACAAATGTGACCTCATTTATTAAGATTTGATCGTGAAAATTATTTAAGTTAAAAGTAATTTATAGGCAATGGTTACAGATGACAATTTATTAAAATGCTTTAAGTGTAGAGAATAAAAAATAAAATAGAAATAAATGAAATTCATACCGATCTGACGTTAAATTGACGACAGTTCGTAACTTTATTTGCACTTAATTTGCAATTTAATGCAAACAGGTTGGGTTTGAATATTTTTTTTGTTGTTGTAATTTCTATTATCTTATAACTTGTATACTTATTTTCTAGTTCAGCCATTAATGACAATTATCGGCATTATGTACAAAATGTAAACACATTTTCTTGGAGTTCATCTTTAAATTAAGAAAAACAAAACAAATGATGATGATGATTATAAATGTATGGAGTTTCTTTCATTTCAAAACCTTCACAACTCTCCGTCAGACCCAATTGCAACCGCATACAAAAAAAATGATATAAAACAAAATGAACACATACTTGAGCGAGCACCAACACATCCCATAGCAACCACTATCGTGACAAAATCATTCTAGTCTCTAACGTGTTCCAACCTATTGATATGTCTACTTGCATATATTTGTTGTAGTCACAAATCTTGTATATGGGTTGTTCTCTACCTTTGTATCAGTCACTAAGAGTGCTGCCATAGAGACCATCACAATTTACCCACCTATAGTAACACTGCAGTGGCCTCACTATCAGCCACAGGATTATGTACAAACACACTGGAGATTGGACTCATAAATGCTTGATTCAGAAACAGTCAGTTCAAAAGAACAGTCAGTTCAAAAAGACAAACAAACCCATGAGTCATCAGGCAAAGGCAAAGACACCAGAGCACAATAGATTGAATATACATATGGACTGAGGATAACATTGATAACCGAACCAAATACTTTTCCCGAGATTGTGTATTGTAAAGACATTTTGCTATTAATTACTACTAGAATTTATTTCCTTCTTTTTTAAGAGGACTCAATTTATAATAGATATAAACTGCGACAGTGGACACACAGAGCAGACGCAGACTGGATCAGTGGTACAGTGTCTGAAGAAAGGAGGCATGGTTGTTTGTAGGAAGCCACTGATAAACGAGATTACCCTGGAATTGCCCATTTATACACTTCAATTGTTGCTTCACCCTTCATGCCTAGCTGCCGGGGGGTGTCCGTTACGTTGATGGAGCAGTCCTGGTAGTAGAATCTAACTGAGTCCCTGGGAATCCCCTGCTGTTCATAGTAGGTGAATAGATGGCTGAGAGGAGTGAACAGCTCAATCTGAACCCGCACCACTGAACCCTCCTGGTCTACCACCACCAAGTTGATCAGTTCAATCCTCTTTTGCTCCTTGGGTTTTTTCTTTGTCGGACTGGTGGCATCTTCTCTGTTCTTTGCTTTGTTCCTTAACTTGGAATCTCTGTCAGTTTTTCTAATTGTCAAAATGACGAGTAGCACAAAAATGGAATTTTTGGCTACGGACCACAGAATGTTGCCTATGTAACTGTGGTTTTCTAGGTCATGAACTGCTGAATCGAGACCCTTTGACGTCTTTTCATTGTAAAACTTACTCTCGGGAGATAACTTAACCCTGAACGCCACGGGTTCGACCCCCTCTGATACAAGGTGGAAAATAAACTCTCCATCTTCTATTCTGGCACTTCCTTCCTGGAAGTGCATCTGAGCCAAATTCTCCCTGTACTGGCTTTTTAACTGAGTGTGCACTTGATCCGCAACTGAAGCCTTTAGCCTTGAGAAGTGGGATTCTAGCCTCAAGGAATTCTCTAACTTGGAAGCAGACAACAGGTCTTGGGTTGTTGTGTGATCGTGATTGTATCGCCCCAATGGGCCAGAGGCTGGGGCAGGTTTTACCTGGTCTTTGAAATCGATGTAATCTTTCTCAATCGATTCTCTTTCTGAATCTTGAATTACTTTGTATTTTACTGAAATCCTCAGCATTTCTTGCAGAACCTCTTTCGGGTCTTGATTCCATGATTGATAATGTTTCACCTCTTTTTTTACAACCTTTCCAAGATCCTTATTTAATGTCTCTATGTCACGTTTCGCCTTGTTATTCAGTTTGCTTGAACCTTCAGCTCTTGCTGTGCCTCTGTGTCCTCGCTTGCTAGGGTCAACCCAACTCACGCCTCTCGCCATTGAATGTTCATTAAAAAAGAATTCCTCTCCTTTCTTTTGGATGTTGTTGTCAGTACTGTCAGTCATATCTAGGGCCATGAGAATCAAAGGAAATGTCCGGAAGTTTCTTGCAGATTCAGATATAATTGATGCAGTGAAATATGTGGTGTGCCAGGCCTCAATGGATAGCGACGGACTGGTTGTTGGCTCTCCGAGAAAAATTGCTTTTATGTATTGAGTATAAATTTCCTTTGGATTTTCAATGTTTTTATCCAAAATGCGTTCTCTCATGTCTGGGTATTTTTCATTTCCATTTTGCTCCTTAATACAATTCTCAATTTCATTAATTTTTACTGTATTTTTGATTTGATTGTTGTTGAGTTTCTTTCCATAGAGATACACATACAAAGTCTGAGGATCAACAGCATATATCCAGTCTTTGACCATGAGGTAAGTGATTTCATTTCTCCTTTCTCTGCATAATGTTGAATGATGTTTATCACATCTTCTCCTGATTTAATCTCATAACAGTTGGAAAGAACGGCTTTTATTTCCAGCTCAGACTCTATCCAAACCACCTTTTTGTCATTTTCAGGGTTCAGTTTCCTTATCCTATATTTATTTTCTATGTCCTCCACATTATTAATGTTCACTTTACGAGGCAGAGGACGATCTTTGTGAAAGAGTCCCCAGGACAATGCCATGAGCTCAAGAGAAGCAGTCGGGTCAAATTTCTCCATGACATTCTGGTCTAGGAAGTGCTCAGGTTTTTCTGGGCGGTTTTCCTGAAAAGCCTTGAAACGGTCATCTATTTCTTTATTTATTCTTAGCTCATCAGATCCACTGACAGATACAACCTCTCCTTTACGATTAGATTTTTTTGTAATTACTACTTTTCTGTTCTTATCAAGCACTGCCACCACCTTCTGGGTATCATCTTTATGTCGCCACTGAGCCCCATCGGTGGCCTGAGTGATTATTTTTCCATCACTTGTGACCTGGACTTTGCCCTGATGGAGATGCAACTCTGTCTCAATGTTGGCAGCATGCAGCTCAGTCAGCACAGTTTGAGCAAATGCTGGTTCTGACCCAAGCTCACAGGCCACAAAACTTATTGTTTTGATTTTGTTACCAACCCTGTTGGCTTGTTTTATGATGTTGGCAACGTCTTTTGCCTTGTACCCTGACAGTGTCATCTCTCCAGAGTTTTCAGTTAAACCATGGCCAACTAGCACCAATCTGCTCTCCTCTGTCAGTGGCACAGAGTCACCATGAAGTAGTTTAGGTTGTTGATTTTCATCCAGAACGTAAACGGAACTGATTGTTGAATATTTTTGGTAAAGATATTGTGCAGCTCTTATAACAACTTCATCATTTTCCATTACAAGGATATGCTGGTGGTCATATTGTGTGGTATGCTCAACCTTTTCCTGTGGAATTTCATATCTAGAAACTGAGTCTGGTTCATTGATGACTTTGTATATCTGGCGGTTCCTCTGGTTCACTTCTATAACTGCTCTGATGCCATGGATCATGAGAGTCTGTAAAAAACTGTGCTGGAACTCTGTGGTTGTCTTATCATCCAAGGAGAAAACTGGAACAGCTTTACGTGACAGATTCAACAAGTTCTCTGCAAGAGACGAGCCGGAAAGCCCAGAAACAGTCTGACCATCTTCTGAAAGACGTCCAAATATTTTAAGCACTGTGTTGCTGTCTGCGTCTGGCATGCAATAGGAGTTCTGAAGACATTCCACACTCACAATCTCTGAGTAATCAGGATCCAAACTGTATTCATCCTTGACTTGGTCTTCTGTTGACTTGTCCTTGTCAGTCATGACCAGAAGTTTTTGGCTGTAGCTGTGTGAGATCTCAGAAGCACGAAGCAACCGCAGCTGCACCTTCTGGTCCTCAATATCTTTTAGGAAGCTCTCAAATTCCTACAAGTCAAAAGTCAAAGTGAGTACAAAAAGAGCATTGACAATGTAACCCTTTCTTTTCTCCTTAAACGGGAAAAAACAACCCACACTTGCATCATGAGCATCTCACTCACTCACTCACTCATTTCCTTTATGCCTTGTGGCACGTAGGGCGGCGTTGCCGTTTGCGTAATGGAGTAGTTTTCCAGGACAGGGTTGATAGCCCTAAGCCCAACTGCCTACCCTGAAGGACCAGTGGATCACACTTGGTCTGACCTCTACCCTTCGACCTGTCAGGCTTGGGCGGCCCTACCAAGAGACGAATCCCAACTGCATAGTTCTAGGGGTCTCTGAGGCACACAAGCCCAACGACCACGACAAGGTGGAGATTCTTTGATGAGAATATGTGCATCTGCTGCCCTAAAAACTGATTAACACTTCTTATCTACAGTATGTCAAGTCAGATGTAGGAAGTTCTGCAATAGACCAGGGCGTCTATATAGGGATCACTAATGCAGAAGGGAAGACTGGGACAACATACATTCTTACACAACATGCTATATGTAAAAGAGGAACGCAGCTGCCAGAATGAAAGAAGGTAGATGCACATTTTTAGAGGACAATGCAACAATTGTCAATACATTAGTTTTCAGGAGCCTGGCAGTCGAACTAGCAGATAGATCACTGGGCTTAAGCTGCAAACAATTACTTGACTGTGTTTAATTGAGCCTGCTTAGGTATAATCAACCAAGTTAAAATGAATCCCTAAAATCCCTTATTTCTGTTTTGTGCAATACCCGTATGCCTTCATTAATATAGGTCAGAGGAATTGCATCAAGAGAAATGATACAAGATTTACTTTAAATTGTTTAAAATCCACAAACCTTTTCCTTCTGGAGGAGACAAGATGTAATATCTTGACACTTCTTCAGATCATCCTGCCAATTTTTTAGGCTTTGGATCAGACTCTCCCTAAAAGAAAAT
>CM020507.1:1390000-1502500 GCA_009823395.1 Thamnaconus septentrionalis | reverse complement strand
ACAACAGCAATCCGCTCACTGAAATGTGATTAAGTACTCAGGGTATGCCTGATTATCAGTGAAGACGACAAAGATGGTGGGATTGGTCGCCCTATCTGTGACGCTGTCGTAGAGGTCTGTGCTGTTTGCTGAGCCTTTGTTTGGAGGCGTAATGAGGCCACTTTTTCCCGGGGTGAAGTCTCCGACCAGGACTCTGGCCAGGTACATGCGCTTGTGCCTGCTGGCGTCAGGTGCGGCGTAGCCGTTGGCTGAGTACTTGGGGTCCACAGCAAAGTAGGTGCCTTTGCCGTACATGGCCGCTGCAGAAAGACAGACACAGAAGGACCAATGGGGCCGCAGTTAGAGTCAACTGAGCGTCAACACGTGACATCACAGCTGACCACAGGGTCTTGCTTTACGTTACCGTGAGTTCCTGCAAAGCCGCGGTCGAAGCCTCGGTGGTTTATCTGGTCGACCGTTTTGGCATCGGTTCCATGGAAGAGTTGCCTTTCGTTGTTCTTGTGGTTGTTCTTCACCTCCAGCTGCTTCTTCATCAGCTGGTAGCTCTGCCACAGCGTTATGTTTTGGATACGCTGAATCTGCCAGTTAGACAACAGCACTTTTATTCCTGAGTCGGAGACAACCTGGGGACCTGCCGCTCTCCGCCTCGGCCGAATCCAACATTCTGTTACCAGTTTAAAAATGACTTGACACTGTGAAACGTGCAACGCCGACGAGCTTCAAGCAGTGACTCACACTGATGATGTTTGCCTGCAGTCCGGTGTTTTTGGTTTTGCCCTCCACGTCCATGAACTCGGGCGAACCGACAGGCAAGTTGACCGTCTTGACCAAGTTGCCCTGCATGTCCTCCCACTCTGGAGGCACAGCAGCTGCAGATGTGAAGGAGTGATGCAAATATGAGCCGTTACTGTCTTTCGGTGTACTGTTCAATGAATCCAACTGCTGACAGACAGAAAACAAAACTACATGAAAGAAGGGAGAATGGAACAAACTTTCTCTCCTGTTTTGTTACATTATTCTGTTGCACTTTCAATCTTTGAATGTGGACATGTTCATGATATCTTTGGTGCAGGTAGTTCCTTAAAATATATATAGCTATAGATGTGAACATGGAAAGGATTTTGCAGACAGAAAGACCGACCCTTCATGTCTTTTCTCTGCAGCTCCACCGCTTTATGGCCGTCAGCTGAAACGGCTTTTCGCTGAGACACGTCTGCATGGTATGGTTTCTTGCTGATCTTGATTTTCACATATTGTTGTTTGTTGATCATAGCCTCCTCCAGGAGGAGGTTGGTGTCAAGGTCAAAGGCCACCATGATCCCGTCATTCTGCTGAAAGTGCCACTGCACTTGTTCACCTATCATCTTGGCCTTGAACTGGTTCTCCACTCCCCTCTGCACCCTCTGGATGATCCCCCTGATGACCAACAAGCCAAAAAAAACATGTCAGGAAGGTTTTCAGGAAGCTCTAGTCCTTCCCATTCCCTTGCTGTGCCTGTGGTTGGCTTGCTGACCTCAGTTCTGCATCAGCAGTGAAGACGTCTCTGGTCAGACCCTCCAGGTGGATGGAGGGCTCCTGGTCCCAACCCCCCATTTCCAGACTGATGCTAACCGTCAGCTGCCTCTGCAGAGCACTTATTTTGTCCATGTCCGCCTGTGACAGCTGGCTTATGTAGTGATCCTTGATGGTTTTCACGGCATGCTCAGCCACAATTAACTCGCCAATCCTCTGCTTGGCCTGACTTAAAGCCTGTGGTGGTGACAGAGCGGTGACACAGTTAAAGACTGAACAGAAGATGACTGTCTCTCGTCCAGAAGGAGGACGAGGATTTTGGAAATTTTGAAAAACATTTCGTATACATTGGAACACAGAATAAAGGCGTGTTCACCATGTCGTTGTCTGCACACAGTAGAAACACTGTGGGCTCGAACTCCTCCTTCTGGAGAACCACAGGTTCAGCAACTGGCTGCTCCTCCGCCCGTCCCAGAATTTTCCCAGAAAAATCCAAGACTTTGTCTGAAAAGGCATCAGGACGTATTGTGTTACAAAACATTGTTTAGTCTTCAGTGGAGAAGATGGGGATTGTTGGGAGATCAAGATTTGAGACATGTACCTTTCAGGTAGGTAAAGAAACCCTTTTCCTGCACTTGCTCGCCCTCCCTTTTCTTCATGCTGCTGTGAAACTCTGTCATCATGGCTGTCTGGAAAATCAGGATCTTTATGCTGCAAACCAACTTTGGTTGTTTTTTCCTCACAAAGTCCACCACGGCGTTTACCATGGCGTCCGCCACTGCAGAGGGACTGGCTCCACCTTGACCTGAGGGCCAGAGGAGGGCAGCATCTCATGTTGATGTCAACTTTGATGTTATGGACAGGTACATCGGTCTACAAATCTGGTTCCTCCCTGCATAATTGTGGATGTCTGCACAGACCTGTTCCCAAAGCTGGGAAGGCGACGGAGCTGAACTTGTTCTCCTCGCACAGCTTCAGCACTGAGTAAACAACGTCCTTGATCTTTGCGGCGTCATTGTTCCCAACAACTACGTGGATGATGTGTTTGCTGGGCAGCTGCCCGGCCGATGTCAGGATCATTGGACACTGCTGGTTACCTGCCGTCTTCACTGAGGGGGCGAGAACACAGGACCAGTCAGCTGATGAACATGTTGACACCACATGTTGACGGGCACAGAAGCAGAAGTGACTGTGCGAACTGATTGTCTGGCTAGATTTTGTCCTTTGTTGGGGTTAGTTTGGAACGTCAAGTGGCAAGACCAGCCTTATAACCTCTCTGCTGAACGACAGTCATGCACACAGTGCATCATACATCTTTATGGCAGCGACTGCACCTAACTGTATGAAAACAAAGCAGTGGAAGCGGGTGGAACTACGTACAAATCTCGTCACACTCCCACTCAACGGTTGGCCCAGCACTGTCCAGAATGGCTTTGGACACTCCTTAAACAGAGAATGAAACAAATGTCAGCAGAAAAAAAGTTGCTTGTGTATTGAATGATGATTGGATTTGACTTTTTATTCCTCAGATTAAATTGCTTCTACTGGAATCAAGAACACAGGACATTCAAAAACATTGAACAGCTTTAATGGTCTTCAAGGCTTTTGCACAGTCAACAGACCTGACTTCAGAGTAAAATTCTGATTGGAGGAGTTGACGATGGCATCAGAGGCCTCCTTGGTGATGTCGCCTGACGACACTTCGAGTGCAACTGGTCCCATCTGCATGTGATAGACGCCGAGGGAGGGCGACGACACATGGCTGAAGGCCACGGATGACACTGAAACACACACACACGCAGATGATTAGTCAGATCATTCACCGGAAAGTTTTTTCTGGTCCCTTTTTGGCAAACAATTTATAACAATTTATAGACACTGGTGTGTCTTACCTGGGGACTGCTGTGATTGGCCGTAAGATTCCACTGCTCGTGGAAGTTCATCTCTGTCTTGGAGGTCTTTCAAAGGACGCCAAGCAATGAACTGCCTGGAAAAACTCTGAGCACAATAATGGCCATTTTGTTAAAAGCTGAGGAAAAGTCAGCATTAAAAGCCTGACACACACACACACAATGATGTAATATCTTATGATATTATTCGGTATATCTATCATAATGTACTCCTTTACCCAGTTGGTAGGCAACCTGGAGAGTCTGGGTTTGTTACCCTTATAGAGTGGGATTTATCATGGAAGAGTTCCAAGTTGTTGAAAGTTTACAACTATTGACACATAATTGTAAGAGTCCAAGCCCATGGCTTTGCTCCTAGCTTGTTCCTGGGATATTCTATGACTGTGGAGGTGTCAGAGAGTTCCTCAACCTGAATTGGCCTTGGATAAAGTCAAGGCCTTTCAAACCGTACCAAAACATACCCGTGGACAAGGACTTACATCAGCAGTCTGGACATCAGTGGGATGGACCACAATGAACACCTCTTTCAGGTGATGCGATGCCCTCCTAGAGCTGAACCTGTGTATCTCCTTCAGCAGGGTAATGCACACCAAGTCTCTGGGGAAGTTCAGGTTTCCCGTCCCAATTGCTGGGAAGGACAGTGACTGCATGTGAAGCTTCTCTGCTTTGTCCAGACAAAATCTGATGATCGACGTCAAATCCTGGAACAAAAGCAGGAAGCAGACAAGCTGCAGAATCAGCAGGGGGTCTGAGTAGTTTGGAACATAGCATTTTCATTTTGGAAGGTACATTTATTCTTGTGACTGCTTAAATATGAGAAAAGAAGCACTTACATTTTCCGCTTTACCGGCGCCTTTGTCCCAAAAAGGGCAAACAGCATGAAAGACCTTCTGACACGAGAGATTGAAGCCATCGGTGATGACAACTTTGCCGAAGGGCGCCACCCTTCCACCTGCAGTCCAGACTGCAGACTGCAGGCTAGGCCCAGCAGCCTGTAGCAGTGCTTTGGAAACGGCCCCCTGTTTCAGGTTCAAGTTCTCCGAAATGGTGTTGACAATGACGCATGCCTGAGAACCACAGACGCAATAGCCAAGATTAAGTAATGCTGGCTTTGGTTCATTTTCAAATCAGTCCCATCTTCTAAGAGGCAAAGCATGGAGCAATTGAATAGAAGTCTCACTACCATAAGAACCTGGAGACACTCACTGTCTTGTCCTCGATGTTGCCCTTCCAGAGAACAATCTTCAAACCTTCGGCGGTGGTCTGCTTGAGGTCTCCTTCTCTGCTGCAAATCAAAATGTTTCAACTTGGCACACGTCCTCTTGTGCTTGAAAATATTAGCCAGCCAGTCAAGCTCTCTCAGCACTTCTTAACCTTTGCTCATTGCACCGCTGCCAGTAGGTACTATGATCCTTTGTCTTGAAATATTGGCAATGCAATTGAAATTTTGAAAATGGGAGATGGGATCCTCTGCTACCTGCACAGCGCTCTCTGTGACACTGTTTCAGGACTAGTGTCTGTCCAAAGTCACACAGTACGACACTGGGACAGCTAGGTGTGCTTTGTCAAGATGAGGAAAGTGATTCTTCCTGTTACACAGTCAGTAAATTGTAGAAATGAAACAACCATTTTTTTGGCAGTAGAACTACTAAATCTCCTATCACATGGTTTTATATGTCAATTTTAAGGTGGTCGCTAACACTTGTTAAAGAGCCGCGTAGCCTCCAGACCTGCTGCCCATTGGGCGCTGACTTCTGCCTCCTTTGGATTCTGCTGCCGCCGCCCATCTGGCTCCTCCTGCTTCTTCCTCTCCTCTTCTCTCAGCGAAATGACCACCTCTGCCTGAATGACCCTGGCCTCTGGGGAAATGGCTTGGACCTTCACCTTCCTGAAACCTGCAAGCGGGGAAATGGTTAACATACAGTGTCTTCCCATTCATTGACAGACCCAGCTGTCGTTGGTTACACCGTGATTAACTAGAATTCACACAATAGAAAGTGGCTGCTGATCATTAAGACCAGGTATTGTTGTCATTCACCAGATGCTGACACATGAAAACTGTTTCTTCAACTTACCCAGAAGCCACGGCCTCTGCTCCTCCTTCTTGCTGCACTGCAGTCAGAATAGGCTTGAGGTCTGAGAAGACTGACTGGACACCGGCGGTCAGTTCTCTCACTGTGCTGGCATTGTTGTCCACCAAATTTATTTGAGTCAAAGATCCTGGGCCTTCCAAGCTGTCGCAGTACTCTCGCACTGCTTCTGCGATGGTGTGAGCACAGAGGCGCACCGGGAAATCGAATACGCCTGAGCTGATGGCCGGCAGTGCCACGCTGGTGCAGTTGACCTTCGCCGCTTCTCCCAAACTCTGCTTGACAGCCCGCTTCAAAAGGTGCACAGATGTTTCCTTGTCATGGTCGAGGAATCTTGGGCCGACGGCGTGCACGACATATTTGCACGGCAGGTTACAGCTTCCAGTGACGACGGCGTCGCCTGGCCTCAGGGGTCCTCGTGCGGTGATGCAGTCATTTGAGATTTTCTGCAGCTCTCTTCCTGCAGCCTTGCACAGTGCCAGAGCCAACCCACCCTCGTGCTGCAGTGTTTCATTGGCTGCATTGACCACAGCGTCTACGCTCAGACGACAGATATTTGCCTTTCTGACTGACACCAGGACTCCACTGGTTGTCTGGACTTTGTAGTGGCAAACACCGGTTTCTTCCCCACTGTCTTCATCGTCCTCTTCTTCTTCTTCCTGATTCTCCGACATGGGCAGCACCACGCAGTTCAGGTCGATCATTAGCGAAGACAGCATTATGCTCCCTTGGGTGAGAAAGTACTTCTTTGCTCCTGGCTTGTCTATGACATACCTGTCAGTGGCCATAGCACTTGTCAGTTTTTGAAGATGAGATTTGGCATTTTGGACATGAATACGGGCCCCAGAAATAGTCATCTTTGGCCTTTTTGGGTCAAAATCAATTTTAACAAAATTTTCCTCCTTAATGGTTGTAAATTCTTGCATTTTTTTAATCGTGATAAATTGTAAAACAGCGGCAGACTTGAGGCGAAAGGTTTCTTGAACCCGGGAGTAGTTAAAAACAAATTCCTGCAGATTGTGACTGACTTCCTCCACTGGAGTCTGGAAGCCAGACACCAATATGGAGGCTCCTCCCACTGCATGGTTCTGGATTGTTACAGTTTTCTTCTTTGAGGTGTTGTATGTGTCCAGAAGCTGTTGGTTCAGGATCACCCACTCTGGACGCTGAAGAACTTCTCGATCATCTACAACCACAGTCTGCTGGGACAAAGATGTCCTGATCTTGGCCTCTGCATCATTAAGGGCACTTGGAGAACTGGCCAACAGAGATAGCCCTGTATTCTCAATGCTCAAGATGGCATTGGTACCTTGAGACATAAAGAGATCCTGTGATATATCAAGCAGATCCAAATTATTCAGGAAATGCAAAAGACCTGCAGACAGATCAATTTGTTTTTTACTCATATTCATCTTCTTCTCCAGAATCCAATCCTTAAGTTTCAAAACCTCTTCAGGAAGTCCTTCTATGGCCAGCTTCTGAGTGTGTCCATTGTAGGAGATACTCATGTCAGGGGCAAAATCTTGCCTGGCTTTTTCCAAGCCTTCCTGCTGCAGCATGTAGTACATTGGAGGGGACAAATCCATGTCCTTCTGAACAGCCTCTGTTTGCCGTTGAATCTGACTCATGATTTTGCTTACAATCTTCTCCACTGGAGCTCTGATTTGTTTAATAAAGTCAGCAGGGCCTGCCACGGTCAAGAGGTCTCCAGAGGCGTCTACAACCAGGGCAGCGTCTTCCTTCACCAGCAGACGGACGTCTTTCTCTGCTGCCTTCCAGGCAGCTGTGTTAACGGTACACTCGAAGGCCACGTAGTGAGACAGAAGCTGACGGAAAGCCTCCTGGGCACTCTTCTTCCACTTATCCACCATGTTGCTATTCACACCTGACTGCCGCATAAAGCTTGGGAGAGGGCTGAGTTTGACTTCTGAGCCTTCCAGATCCACACTGCAGAAGTAGGGAGTCATCTGATCATTGATGCCTTTTGAGAGTTTCTTTAAGAGGAGGAATTCCAAGATGGCATGCTGAACCTTCTCTGTGAAGGCCTTTGGTGGCTGACATGTCGGTCGATCCATTCCATACAGGGCACTGCCCAGGGACAGGTAGTATGGATACACCTTGACTGGAGTGGACTTTATGTCATGGTTTTGTTTGGTGCAGATACGTTTCACAACTGCAGTGAACAGGAAGCAAAAAGCCGACACTGATCAGTTGTCTAGATCGTAAAAGAGTAGGTACAGCTGAATATTACTGGACACATCAAGCTTATGTGGAGTGATTTTCTTGTAAGACCACTGAAATCCAATTGGCTCAATTGATTTGTACTATTTAATGGTGCTCAAATGGTGACAATCCTCTGGTTATGGTCCAGTTCCTATTTTTTATTCTGGAAAATTCTGTGTTCACTTGTGCCCAAACAAACTGGCTCACAGTAATTACAATTAGCCTTTCCTAAGTTTGTCTTTGCATCAATTTAAATGTAATATATTCTGTACAATTCAAGGTAACTCATCACAAGTGCAAGGAAAAATATGAACCTTCAGGGTCAGTGAATGAGACGATGGCAGCCTGTTCCCCAGCAATCATGATGACTTGGTCCGGCTGTGACCAGGTCTCCTCAAAATACATCTCCAACATATCTATGAGAAAATAACAGTGTTTGGTCCACAGTGGCATAAACAGTAAAGAAGACAAGGCAAGGAGGAGAACTGCTGTTCATGTGTTTTTCATTTTTCTTCAGTTACGAACCAACTGGTCTCTGAAGACAAAGGGGAAACAGGGACCTTTTAATAGAGCCAATTAAAAAGTTGTGTTTGTTTGCTTGTACCTCCAACTACTGAGGGAGGAAGCTCCTCCACCCGGACGCTCAGCGCCGCCTCCAGCGGCCGGGCAGTCAGTCCCTGAGACTGCAGCCGCTGGCTGGACTGAAACTTCTGCACATCTGCACAACATCAGCATATATTTCAAGAAGCATGTTTTCTCTGTGCGATCTGGAACCACTGAGGTTGCGTGTTGCCTGTCTGACCTGCAGGCATGTTGAAGGTGACCACTGCTGCATTGGCCTCCCAGATGATCTCCAGGCTGTACTTGCTCTCATCCAAACCTGACACATTTTCCACCAACATAGACAGCAGGTCTCTGGACACGTTGCTCTGAATGTTGCCAAAGACTACAGCAGTCCTGGAAACAGCCTCCGGCTCTAACAGAGAGATAGAAAAACCTTTCATCAGCTCTTCATCAGTAAATATAAAATACCCAGCCAGCTTTCAAGTACTGTACTTTTTAAAAAATTAAGAATTATTGATTGGTTTGTCATTTGACTATGTTCCACGTTCTCCACTTACCAGTTTGACCGCCCCTGGAAGCTCCACCCCCTGGAACAGTCTGAGCTCCCTCTGAACCTTTTGTTGACAGTGAAAGCAAATAAACGTGAGAAATAAAGTTGGTCCAGTTAAAGCGGTGATCACATGACCTCTGGTAATTTTGAAAGACAACATTCAAAAGTCTCAGATTAAAAAACAAATTGTTAGTTGGTTTTCATTTTAATTTAGATTATTTATTTTATGTTAATGTATTATTATGTTTTTAATAAAATATCAGGCTTATAGTCAAACTGAAACAAAAACCTTAAATCAACAAAAAGAAAGTAAATAAACCATCTTTGTCAAAACATGGCTGGGCGGGTAAACAACGCTGACGCTGAACACTTTAGACTGTAGGGGGCAGTAATGAGCACAAAGTTCAGAGCAAAAAAAGCAAACAAAAAACAAGCACAACTTATTATTGAAGTTGATGAGGTTGTAAACATGTTTTGAGGCAGACAGGAACAGTAAAGTTCGACATCACAGCTGTGCAGGTACTGGACGGGACGGTGTAGAAGAAGAAGTGGAGCGCTCTCAGAGACAGGCTCCCTCTACTGGAGGGACTGTAAAATTATCAACCTGACATGAAAAGCTTGTAAGAATTCTGTGGGTAGAGGCAACAGTAACCTGAAAACATCTGTTGTTTTACTAAAGGCGATGTGAAATGAGGATTTGGTTGGATTGAGGACAGCATTAAGGCCCTGAGGCTGAAAAACCTCAAGACAGAAGAAAGAAGATTCACCTGCGCTGCCATCAGGGCTCAGTGAGATCTGTTGGTGGAAGAAGAGAACAGATCAGACGAAGATAACCAGGAAAATTCTACATTTAAAAAATGCTCGTGGGCACAAAATGATGATGTCACATGACTAAAACTACAGCTTCTCAGTGATTAAAGCTGACTGGAAATCACAGCACAATATAACAGATACAGAATCTGAGTACAAACCTACTCAGCCAGAATCACTCAGTCTGTTTCTCTAAACATGGATGTTTCCTCTTACATTTGATTAATGTGACTTGTGATGTGACATAAGATGGAAAACGATGCACAAACACAAATAACATCCACAGAAATATATATATATATATATATATATTTTTTTGCAACATTCTTCCACTGTAAAATGTGGTCAAAGGACACATTTACAGCAGCATCACTGTAAATGTTTGACACAATGTGCTGAATTGTGTCTGACTCATTCGGGTCACCACCTGCACCTGTATTCTGACACAACTGTAAGAACTTGTGTGCTGGGAAGACACAGTTATGATCTTGGTTCGGACACAGAGCGTGTCTGAGTTCATTATCTCTTAATTCGCTGGACTAAAGTCGTTTCTTTGTGTCAGAACATTGAGAGAAAACAGTTGTGTGGTGTTGTGAGGGTTGAAAAAAATGTTCCCTCAAAATTCAGATGGAATCGATATGAAAACTGTTACACAGGTAACACAAAAATACTCTTTTCTTTGAACCATGACGTTTGAAGAGGTGGCAGGATGCCCTCTTTACAACAGGTCTCCAGTTTATTAGCAGGCAACAAGGGGCCAGGAGGCGGAGACGACGTGTGACATGTTAGTGATTGACAGGCCCGCGGGGCCCAGCGTCCACTGGACTCACCGGTGCAGAACTCAGACGGAGCTTCAAAATCTGCTTCTCCACGACAACTTCATGGTTTTTCCTGGCGAGGACTCGCTCTCTGGCTGCAACCACAGAGGAAAACTGGAGTCTTTATCGTGTTCACAAGCAGGGGATCGGCCCAGGCAGGAAGTCCCTCAGACACACACGCTATATCTCTCAGAATCAAGTCTTTCAACAGTAACCTTGGCCCCAGTTCTGAAAAGAGCCTCCAGGGATCAGCGGCCTAAAGACTGTGGAGGTGACCTCCGAACTTATGGCAGACCTTAAAACACAAACCTTGACTGGCTGGTGCACTAACTGTGCACTCAAGTCTGCAATCATGCGGCTCCTGTTGCTTTAAAACTGGTGGGTGGAGAATAAAACTGAAAGCAATTGCAAGCCGACAACAATTTTCCTTTGGATCGTCAGTTAGAGTCCCCCTCCCACGAGATGTCCCGGATTTGAATGTGAAACTCGAGGAGGTGGCAACCCTATTGTCAGTGCATGGAGTCGGCCTTGGGCTAAAGTGTGACTGTCTCCAACCAACCGAAGCCTCAGTAGAGACTCTGTCCCACTCCACACTCACATTCTTCACTCCTCAAGAAGCTTTTAAAAGTTGTAAAACTCAAGACCGGCATTAAACACACTCTCTTTAGTATTTAAAAAAAAAAAAAGAAAAAGAAAAAAACACTGCTGTGTGCATTCAAAATTAAAATCGATTTTTAATTTTTTTTTTCTTCATAATACTACTACTAATAATAATAACCATAATAATACTAATAGTGAGGGCGGGTGGATTCGGGCGTCGTCAGCCAACACCCGAATCAACTTGTTGCAGGCATGCAGTGACTCAGCAGGCCGGAATCGACTTTAATATCTGCGCCACCGACTTGTTTCAAACGTTTTCTCCAAAACATGACCCGACGATTATCGTCGTTCGCTGGATTCTCCGATGACTGCTGCTGCGGTCATTGTTAGTTTTCGACCGCTTCCGGTGACGCAGTAAATTGTGTCCGTCCAATCCCCAACCTCTGATTCTAAAGACCCCCCAACCTCCCCAACACCCCCAAGTCCCCCTCATCTTCCCCAGTGTGAAAGCGTCCGGCCCGGAGGCTCAGTCGGTCGCGGCTCCTCACCCTCGGCCGAGCTGAAGAACACGGCGGCCCTCGGGGCTGCGCTGTCCGCCTCCACGCGACACTCGCCGCCGCCGCCGGACTTCCTCCTGCTGCCGAAGTAGATCTGCAGCTTGTTGGTGACGACCCGGGCCTGGGCCGGACTCCAGTCGCCCTCCACGGTGATCGGCGGACACACAGACTCGGCCATCGGGTACAGACACAGCGAACACACTGACGAGAGTCGAAGCAAAGCGACGCCTAAACGGTGGAGTTCCTTTCACTTTCACTTCCCGAGTCCCAGATTGGAAACAGAAACCGACTCACAACCCCCTCCTCCATCCTGTCCTGTTTCTCTCTGACTTACTTTAGGTGGGGGGTTAAACCTGATCCAGGGCCTTTCATTTATCACAACCTGTAAATAAGCAAGACTTTGCTGGACCTAAAACAGTCTCACTCCTGCCACGTGTTAGAACCAGTTTTAGTTCAACTTTTGTGGCTCCAGCAGGATGTGTTAGGATGGTGGGTCGGGTAGAGAAGTCAATCGTTGTTTTTTTTTTTTAGTTCACTATGTTTATAAGGTGCTGTCCGGATTAGTGGTCGTTTCTTATTGCTCGTCACCCACCGCAGAATTTATTGCTGCTGGTTTTACTGCAGCATATCAAGTTGCGATAATAAAAGACGCAATAGACCCGGAACAACAGTGGCACCTGCTGGAAATACTTGATACAATGACTCCTTTAAGAAAAAAAGATCTTTTTCTGTCCCCCAAAAGTGATCTTTAATTGATTCAACACAAACAGTAACAAACAGATGTCTCCAAACACTCAGACACAAATTGTCTCTGGTTTGTTGGAGGTACTGAGAAATTTTTATTTATTGATATATATATATATTGCAAAAACAATATATATATATAAATTTTCATTTAAAAAAAACAAAACAAAACAAAAACTTTAGACTTCCACGAGCCGGACCTGGAGGTAGAAGGTCACTTCAGGCTTCACCAGCAGGTTTGTCTTCACCTGCAGAGAAACAGCAGAGATCACGAGGGACAGAAGCATCAGTGAGAGAGGCAGTCCTGCACGCACGTGTGTGTGTGTGTGTGTGTGTGTGTGTGTGTGTGTGTGTGTGTGTGTGTGTGTGTGTGTGTGTGCACTCTGGCTTGATGGCTGCTGGGGGAGGTGGAGGAGGAGGTGGTGGAGGTGGAGGCGTGGCACAGGTGTAGGACACCTCCAGGTACCTGGTCTGCTCCTTACAGGGGTACTCGCCAAACACCCACTCAGTGACCGGGACGTCACATGACCTCCTGTTGGCACAGCTGCAGACGGACGGACAGACAGCAGTGAGACTGACACAGTGTGCTGAATGTTGACGGCAGCTACACAACAGCACTCATTACAACACCTTGCATGTCAAGTTTCAGTTCCCTGAGGAATGAACCTGCTTCTGTAGATTATATGTTTATATATGTGTATATATATATATATATATATATATATGGTTGCTGCCAGGCGTGTCAGTAACGCTGCCTCTGATTGGCCCAGCAGAGACGTTCCCTTACAGGTCCTCCACCACCATCTCGGCCCAGGGGAAGGAGCAGACGTCCTCGGGTCCGCCGTCAGGGTGGCGCTTGCCCTCGCCGCACCTCGTCCCCACGCCCACCTTGTACAGGATGTGCTCCAGCTTGATTTTAGCGCCCACGTCTGGTGGAGAGAGGAGGCATCAGACAGGAGGAGAGGAGGAGGAGGAGGAGGATGAGGAGGCCCGGGTCGTGGTTGGTGATGGAGAAGGTTTTACCCACCGCATGACATCACCGCTGTGTCGTTGTGGCAGGCGTAGATCACCTCCGCCTCTGCCGGATCAAACACAGGTCAGACTGTTAATGGCTCTCATCAAACAAACACACATCTAATTTTTTATTCTTTTTTTTATTTAAACTACACCTGTTTGTACGTACAGGGACCAACATGAAAAAAAAAAAAATCAATTTTAAATGTGTAAAAAATCTAGAAGCGCCTCTTGTCAAGGCACTAAACTAATTCAAACAAATATAAGAAATGACAAGAAATCAGGAAACGTCACAAGCGAGCGATTCCTTCCTCGATGTTCACGTGTGACGCAAACACATGATTATTCAGCAGATGATGATAAAACTCACCAGCGGTGTGAGACAAACTCCAGGCCGCAGCCAGAACTGAAACACAAGTCACACAGGTCATCAACACACAGGGCGACAATCACAGACACTTCGGTTTAAGTCCAGCCAGAGAAAAAAGATTTGTCAAAGTGAAACCTTCAGGAGCTTCTGTGCAACAGATTGCAGGTAAAGAAAGAAAGAAACAAAGAAAGAAAGAAAGAAAGAAGAAAACTTTCAAAACTGTCTAATTGTAAAATGACCGAGTCAGGCTTGTGGATTGTAGGGAAATAAAGTGACTTCCATGTCCGGCTCTGGCCCTCCGATCCACCACTTCAGATGGAGGCTTCGCACATCCAAAGGAGAGAAGAAGGAGAGAGAGAGAGAGAGAGAGAGAGAGAGAGAGAGAGAGAGAGAGAGAGAGAGAGAGAGAGAGAGAGAGAGAGAGAGAGAGAGAGAGAGAGAGAGAGAGAGAGAGAGAGAGGAGAGAGAGAGAGAGAGAGAGAGAGAGAGAGAGAGAGGGAGCGTTCCTCACCAGCAAAGGCCACCAGCCTCAGTGGGACCATGTCGGCAGCTCGTCCACCCGTCCACCGTCTGACAGCGCAGCGCTGCGTCCCGCCGTATTTATGTGCGGGAGCCAGCGGCAGACATGCAGACGCCTGTCGCAGCGGGCGCAGGCATGCAGGGCCTCCTGGCAGCGCCGCCGTCCAGCCTGTGAAACAGCGGCGAGCCGCACAACAACACGCTCCATAAATCCACACGTGTCCAGGCCTTTTGATGCTCCACAGGCAGCTGCATGCGCCTCGCTCTGCTCCGCGGCCCTCATTAGGGAGCACGGAGCTTGAAAGGGAAACATCTGGAGCAGCAGCGGAGGAGGAGGAGGAGGAGGAGGAGGAGGAGGAGCAGGAGGAGCCGCAGGAGTCACTCAGAGTGGCACCGGTGGCTGTTACTGAGCTGGCAACCTTCAGCCAGACGCCACGGCAAGGAAACATCAAAAAAAAAAAAACACCATCAGGGCCTTTAACTCAAGACACGTGTGTCATAGTACAACATGAACATGAACATGTTGACGCCTCTGAAGGAATCAGCCGTTGAACTGAACTTTAAAATGAATACATAGAATGTTTGCCAGATGGTTTGACCGATGAACTCACCGATAAACTGTTTTTTTCTCACACTCCTGATCATGCAGGTAACTGCAAAACTTTATTAAAAAAAATCTTCAGGGACGAAGAAAACCGTGGTTGTGACCTGGTGGACATAAAGACCGAGCAGGAGGGGAACCAACCTCTGGGAAGTGTCCCGACATGTGGGGAGCTGTTTTACCAGGAAGGTCCAGATGGCCCCTCAGGCTCATAAATACCTCAGAGCCGCCCTGCAGGCCAAGGGACGTGGACGTGAGTCCAGCACTTTCATCATTAGACTCACTTCTGGTTGAAGCTTTTTTTTTTTTCCTGGTGTCCCTGGACGTTGGAGGTGCTGCTCCACAAACCCTGAAGCTGCTGAGTGTCCTCACAAGGTTCCGTCCTGCAGCGAGAGAACACAAAGCCTCCCGCTCAGAGACGCCCAGGCTTTGTTTCTCTTTCTGCCCTGAAGAAAGTGAGACGAAAGCACGAAGGTGTTTGTGGAAGCAGCAACATTCAGCGGCATTCCAGTGTTTTGAGGAACGTCGACGAGATGTTGAGAGCTGCAAGCGACGTCGTGGGGATGAAACGTCACCTTCATGATGTTTTCATCACTTGGTGCCTGCAGATCTGCTGATGAGCTTGGGCTAAACCTCCCACAACAGCCTGGGAGGGCAACACCTCCACTAGAGGGCGATGGTGTCCCGCGAGATCCTCACAATCCCCTCAAGCAGAAGCTCTGAAACTGCAGCTGTGCAGATCTACTCAGAAAACATCTTCAAAGATTACCAACGCCGGAGGGGAAGAGCAACACCAGGTTTCCAACACCAGAGGGCGTCAGAGTAGCGCTGTGGGCGTCGCTGAAGAGTTTCACACCAAAGATAGAAATAAATGGAGCGAAAACAACTTGAGCGCTGGGCTGAGGACAAATGGGTCGGGTCAGCTGGAAGGAGTTCTTCCTGTAGGCCGGAAGAACAGCCGGTTCGATTCCTCAAGCTTGAAAAGACAAAATGAAGGTTTTCTTTGATCAAGGAGACACTTTTCCAACCTTCTGGTGAATCTGTGTGAACCGCAGCCCCAGGTTTCCTGTTGTTGGGCGATGGAGGCCGCCAGGCCGGGCCCTCTCACCTGACCTCTGACCTCTGGCTGCTCACTGGATGTACTGTCTGTCCTGTCTGCAGACCCTGGTCAACAGCCTTGGCCCAGTCATGGACCAGCTCCCTCCAGGCCCAAGGGCACCGAGCCGCCGCCGTGTGATTGGCCGATTTGGATGTTTGCGTGAACGTGTGAGTCGGTTTGTGGGTCTCGTGTGTTGGTGATTGAGGATCTCGAGGGTTCTGGTGAACAACAGAGCCAGTTTTCTCGAACCCTGGCTGTCTTCGCAGAGTTCATCCTGGGCTGGTTACACCGTCAACCTACTTGCACAGACTTGAAACTGGGCTTCCTTCTCCGTTTCTGTTCCGTCTGCCTGACACTGGTTCTCCTCTGGGGAGGAAACCCAGACCGCTGCAGACGGGACGAAGAAGAACCGCTGCTGCAGCTCCTCACACCATTAATTCTGCAGAGTCACCGTGATGAGGCGGTGCCGGTCCAGCGGGGTCCAGAGGGCCTTCCCTCTGAGTGTTGTTTGTATGTTAATCAGGAAGATGGAGGCGAGGCTCCGCCCCCTTGGAACAGGCCCGGACCAGCCGGGGAATGTGGGCAATGTGCGGTTCCTAGCTGCAGGGTCAGGGATGTGAAGCAGCGTGCCGAGACAAATTAACGCTGTGGGAGGAGCTTCCCTCTGGGCCAGCACCCAGACCAGGACCAGGACCAGGACCAGGACCAGAACCAGGACCAACCCACAGAGATTCAGCTTTGTGGTGATCCCAACCTCGACCCCCGAGGTGGTTCAAACACCCGCTGTTGTTGTCTTCACTCACAGAAGGAGAGACACAGAGCAGCAAAGCTTCAGAGCCTCAGGGGCTGAAAAATAATAAAACACAACATAAACTTGGAAACGTGGAAATCCTGCTGGTCTGCGTGTGTGTTTCTAGAGGCTGTCCTTCCTTTTTTTTTTTTTTTTTTGGTAATGTCGCGCTGAAGGGGGGGTTGCAGGTGTGTCACCCGGTGGAATTTAGGCCAAGGCTGTCGAGTCCTTATTAGGAAAGCCAGCGGCAGAGCGAGCCGCCCTGACAGGAAGACGCAGCAGAGCCACGTAGAGGAGGCGCTGAAATCTGAGTCGTCTTTCACAGCCGTCAGAAAAGCACAGACGACAGCGACGACTCTCAGGAGCATCTCCAGGTGAAGAGGAGCAGGACGACGCAGCGGAGGGTTTCCAACTGGCAACCCTGACAATCCTGAGCCGGTTCTGAAGAATCCGAATCATTCGCGTCGTACCGAGGCAATCTCGGTTTCAGCAGCGCGACGCGCAACGTGTGCGCGGCGGGGAAGTGTGACAGCAAGGCACAAAAGACTGGAAACGCAAACACAACACTGTGAAGACGGTGTGTGCGACAACCCCAGCAGAAAATTAGAGAGAGACGACGTAATAAACATGTTGCCTGCGCGCCCGCCACCTCTGGCCTCACATGTCAGCTGTCATTAGCATTCTTCAGCACAGAGAGAGAGAGAGAGAGAGAGAGAGAGAGAGAGAGAGAGAGAGAGAGAGAGAGAGAGAGCAGAGAGAGAGAGAGAGAGAGAGAGAGAGAGAGAGAGAGAGAGAGAGAGAGAGAGAGAGAGAGAGAGAGAGAGAGAGAGAGAGAGAGAGAGAGAGAGAGAGGGGCGTTTTGTCATCTTTGCTGCTGTGAAAAGCCTTCGACCGCAACAAATAATATTTCAAAAATCGCCAGCAGCAGAATTTCAGTCAGAAAACTGTTTAAATTCTGCTCCGACCTTCGTGAACTGATCAGGATTTTCCTCCACCCTGAAGTTTGAGTTTAGCGGGAACTCCTCCCTGTTTTTCCTTGAACCTCCCGCCTCCATCCTTCAGCTGAGTGTTGTGTAAAACCGGCACTCACAGTCGCTTCCTCCGCAGCGGCAACAGGTGTGTCGTTTGCTGGAATTTCTGCTGCCTTTACATCCATACAAGGACAGGTGAGAGGAGGGGGGGCGGGGCCACACCTGGGCAGGGCCGCCCCTCGCCGCCGGCCATAAAACTCCTGCCAAAAAAAAACCTCCTGAGTTTTAGATTGACTGAGTTATACATGTCATGTCATCACATGACTTTGTAAGATAATACTTTATGGATCCTCAATGGGGAAACTGGTGGAATTATGTAATTATGGCGGAAGTACACAATTCAAACAAAAGTGGTTTTGAGCCTTGGGGGTAAAGTTTTTTTTGTGAATAAAATGAAGGGGACGAATAAACAGAGGAGAAATAGAAAAATTATGACAAACATTTCAGAAAGCTGTGATGGAAGGTTTGTTTGTTGAGGAGCCGCCTGGTTTTCTGCCTGCGAGGCACGAATGCAGAGAGGTCCCTGAAATGACGGAACAAACCGAAGGTGCAGAAGCCACGAAGCAGGAAATGAAAGACTCCATCCCCGAGACGAACTGACACGAGTCAGTGAAAACACATGGAAATGTATATGTATATATATATAATTATTGTCTTTCAACAAATCAACCTTCGTGTGTTTTTTTCTCTGACACTAAACCACTGGGAGTTCATATCGTCAAACGGACACGTTGGCCCGGCTTCAGAAGGTTCTCTTGACATCTTCTGGAGGAACATTCGGAGGCCTGAGTTCAGCGGTCGAGGTTCCAGTCAGCAGTGGATGAAACCACACACTTTCAGTTCCACAGTGTCTGAAAAACAGAGAACCCGGAGCAGCAGCTTCTGCCTGCGACCGCTGGGCTGTAACCAGCACGGCTGGAGGGTTTCAAAAATGATCTTCCTCTGCTGTTTCTGCATAGTGTCCTTTTAGCGTTGCTCCTCTGTCCATGTGTCCTCGATGCTGATTTAGTGGATTCAGCGAAATGAAACCGCAAGCATTCACCCCACGGCTTCACGCTTTTACCTTTTGTTCTCACAGGCTTGACAAGAAACCAGAATGACGGGAACCAAATATTTCTTCAAACTTGTTTTTCTAAATTCAGCCAGCGTGTTGGTCAGGTGGTTTCTTCCGCTTTGACTGTGGCAAAATGTCGCTCTTCCTTATTTTATTTTTTTCCAATGACAAGCCACAGACAGACGTGAACAAAACACACTCGGAGGAAAACTACAGCAAGTGTGTTCAGTGACAGGAACTCAAGTTTTACATGCAATTGAAAATAAAATGCTTCCATGTTCAATGCAAACTGGTGCAAAAAAAAAAAAAAATCCTTTTCGAAAAGTGTTTGTTGACAAAATTCAGGTCAGTTGGTGGAGCTCATTGTTTGCCCTTTTTGACGTTTTAACTATGTTTTGTCTGCATGGTGTGGAGGTGAAGCCAGAGAGGCCAGACTGAGACAGTCTGTCCAGAGGAGGGACGGAGGTTGGAAGTGGCAGGAGCTGCAGGCAGGAGATTTCTGGAAGTGGAGATGAAGTCAGTTGGTGGGAGAGAAGAGGAGCAGAGGGTTGGATGGCGGCAGCTGATTGGCTGAAGGTAAACAGCTGAGAGGAGAAGAAGCGACCAGTAGCCTCTGCTAGCTGCTAGCCTCTGCTGCTTCTATTTTTTTATTTAAAAAAAATCCAATCAATTTGAAGTATTTAAAATTCAAGAGTTGTTTTTAATCTCTTGTTTGAGACCAATGTGTCGATGGTTGGGAGTTGTTGAAAACAGTTACTGCTTTGGGATGTCAATGCTCACAAGTCTAAACTGCAACATGCACGATCATCTCAGCGAATCAGGTCTCAGATTCAGACTTGAATCGGCCAGTCATTACAGAGATGGAAAAAAGTTTTTGGACACTCTTGAAGTTTTACCCAATCCAATCAAAATTTCATGTTGCATCAGAAGCACACATAGACATGGAAATTATTATGTTGTTTATTCTTAATAATACAAAATAAATAAAACTAAATTTTCATTCATGTACCTTTGTCTGCTTAGATGTATTGTGAGGATGTTCCTTGCAACACATCTTCCAGCTGGACAGTGCAGCATGAGGCTAGATTTTGGCGACTGCACTGAAATAAACTGCACTTGGAGCAGCACAAATGCATGGTGTGTCCAGTGAACAAGTCACCAGACCCAAAAAAGTTTGTGAAAGAGTGGATTCTGTTTAATTCTCCTACAATTCAGAGAGCCTTGGTTATATTTGTAACTTGTTGTATTTACCTGTCAGCTACAGGAAGCGCAGATTTCTTCACATTCTGCGAGTTGAGCTGAAACTCTTGGCTTGTTTTTATGATGAGAAGTTCAGAGGAGAAACTGACCTGTTTCTGTCTTAGTTCCTGTTATAGACTAATGTAAAAAATGAGAACTTCCTTCCCTAATTTGGGTTAAACCTTCATAGTGCAGCACCGGCGGCCTATGAGCCCTTCAACAGGATGCAGTAATTACACGTTGTGTCACAACGGGCAGCACAGAGGTTTGGGGTTGCTGAACAGGAATTGTTTGTTCTGCCTGGACTTGTTCAAAAGTGACTGAGGCAACTGGGGCGACTGGAGAGTTTAGCTGGTCGGGCTGTTACTCCAAACACCAAAGCCACTCCCAACAAACTGTAAGTGAGCAGCAACACACTGGACTAATAGGCCCAACATAAATGACCCCGTAGAAAAAGTGAAGATTGATTCCCAGAAGAAATTTCCCTCATCAACCACTTCACCCTGACATCCTGCTAACAGTTGATGTTGCATCGATTCTTGAGTCTCTACAAACCAAAAAAAATAAAATAAATAAAAATAAAAATAAAAACTTTTCATGGTGACGCTCTTTTATGTTTCAGACATGGCTGATGACTCCCCTCGTTGTTGACAATGGCTCCAGCATGTGCAAGGTTGCTTTTGCTCGATGAGACACCCTGGTACTGGGACCAGCTGCAGGGCAGCGCAATCGCTAGAGACAGAAAACATGGTCAAATGAAACATTATACTGGATAGATAACAGTTTTAATGTGTGTGCGTGCAGGGTGTATATAATATAATATAATATAATATAATATAATATAATAGATAGATAGATAGATAGATAGATAGATAGATAGATAGATAGATGTACTTTATTATTAAACTATAGTACAGAAGTTACATAACACTCAAATCAATCTATGTACAATATAATATACATTTCAATAATGCTGTTCTCTACTGCAGGACTTTGGTCTCTGCAGTAACTTGGCAGTGAATGAAGAAGGCATTTGTAATTGATCCTACTGTTCATCAAATGTTCAACACTCCCTTGTCACTGTTGTTATGTTTTCTCCACCGTGCATTGTGTTCCACTCTTCCACTTGACGCAAACAGCACTGAGTCATAGCCAGGAAAGTCATTGGTGGAGCTCCTGTAAACCTTGACGGTGACTCACTGCATCCATCAATGACCACTGGCTGCGGAACGTCAATCAAGGTGGGGTTTAAATCAGATTGGAATTGCGCCATCAGCTGGCCGACTAAATGAACTAATGAAGATGAGAGAGAGAGAGAGAGAGAGAGAGAGAGAGAGAGAGAGAGAGAGACGACAGGAACTTTGCTTCCGAAAGGATTCACTGAGCCGCAGAAAATTCTGCTCTCACAAAAAAAAAGTGACAACAACAAAAAGAAAACATATTATTATAACATAAAAACACACGACCATGATATGACGAGGCCGCCCTCCTGAGGCGGTTCCCGACACTGCAGCGCCTCCTGTGCAGCCTCAGCAGTCAGAAGCTCCTCGGCAGCGCCTGCAAGCCCAGGCAGGAAGAGAAGTGATTCCTTTGACGGACCCCGGCTCGAGCCAATGAGGAGGCGAGCCGCGCGAACCTCCCGGAGACCGCTCACCTGAGCCAATGACAGGCCGCTCTGAGACAACTTTACCTTTTATGGACAACGCTAGAAGTGCCACGAGCGTCGATAAAGCCGGCGTGTTGGCGGTGGCGATATTGCATTGACGGAACAACTGGGGGCTGAGGAACACCCGAAGACTTGACGCACGGACACACCTGAAACTCACCTGCACAGGTAGGAGCGGCACGGACCACTCTGGGGTGTCTGTTAGGAAGAATTATTTCGAAAGGATTTATAAATTATGACTAGTTGTCAGTCCGAAGGCATGGCGGTAAATTAATAATTACCGTTTCAGAGTTAGTGTACAGTAACTCTGATCTTGCCAGTTTCTGTGAGTGTCTGTCTGGCGACACCGCACCTGTGATGAACTATTTATTTATTTATTTATTTATTTTACCGTTGGCAAGTGTATCTGCACTTGAGTCGGCAACACGTTTAGAAACGAGTCGGGCGTCTCGTGTGCTACTTCCTGCTGGAGCTTCTCCAAATGCAAACTTCCTCGATTTGAATGAACCTTGTTGAGTGATGGAGCAACGCCAGCTTTGCTGGTCTCCTCTGACCCCGAAGCTCTTAAAACCGGATGCAGCAATCTCCTGTTGCATCATGTCGAGCAATGGGGTGTTCTGAGGTTGCCCAACAGGAACGGTTTGTTCTGCCTTGTTTGAAACTTCCTGAAACGACTGGGGGCTAAACGTTAGCCTGGTTGGATGACGCTGAAAAGGGCGAGAGCCACTCCCAACCAACCGAGTGCACAGTTGGCCACTAGAGGCAGAAACCAAATCTAATAAATACAGAGGAAAAGTGAGAATTTGAGAGCTCTTTTTTTTTTTTTTTTCCATCGGTTTAGTTGGGGATTAATAAACTAAAAAAAGGAAACAAACGGCAACAACAAGAACCAACAGCAATCGGTTAAAACAAGAACTAACGGTAACTTTTATTTGATGTTGGCCTGACAAACCAAATCCTCTTTGATTTTTCAGCCATGGACGATGAAGTTGCTGCCCTCGTTGTTGACAATGGCTCCGGCATGTGCAAGGCCGGTTTTGCCGGAGACGACGCCCCTCGTGCAGTCTTCCCTTCCATCGTGGGTCGCCCCAGGCACCAGGTACTGGGACCAGCTGCAGTGCAGCATAATGACCATGTTCAGAAAACATGGTCAAATGAAACATCATAGTGTGTGTATAACAGTTTTTTAATGTGTGTGTGTGCAGGGTGTGATGGTTGGAATGGGACAGAAAGACAGCTATGTTGGAGATGAGGCCCAGAGCAAGAGAGGCATCCTGACCCTGAAGTACCCCATCGAGCACGGCATCGTCACCAACTGGGACGACATGGAGAAGGTGAGGACGTTCTGCATGTCTGAGCCCTAAGATCAATAAAGAGTTCTTTGAGGAAGGAATGGATGAAGAAATGTTTCATTGTAAATGAGTGGCAGAAGGGGGCGGAACCTGAGTGGTGGTGTGTTTGAGAGGAGGCGGTTCAAAGCAATTTGAAACTTGCCAATTGGTTGCCTTTAAAAAAAAAAAAAAAAAACTGAGGTTAATCTCATGACTTTGCCTCCCATCTAGTGGTTGGATTGAGGTATGACAGGCTGGTTTGGAGACATGTGACCTCAGGTTCATGTGACTTGATGGTTGCGCTGGGAAACAAAATGTATATTTCCCAGCCTGGTGTTAAAGGTTAATGCCCCCCCTCCCCCATCCTGAAAACGCAGAATTTGTCCTCCACCGTTTGACTCATCATCCCCTGAGGGAGCAGAGAGCAGCTGTAGTGCGTAGGATTTTTATAGTGTTCAGTTTAACTTGGCTGAGGATGGAACCCAAACATGGGTACACCTGCAAGTTTGTGAGAGGATTTCTTTTGTTTCTTATTGAAAGTCAGTGATGAAATGATGAATACCTGCAGTCAAACAATGGCTGCCAAGGATGTCAATGGCACATTCATGTCTTGGAAGGATTTTTGCTCCAACAAATGGCTTATTATATTGCAGATCTGGCATCACACCTTCTACAACGAGCTGCGTGTTGCTCCTGAGGAACATCCCGTCCTGCTGACCGAGGCCCCACTCAACCCCAAAGCCAACAGGGAGAAGATGACGCAGGTACGATGGTTCAGATCTTCACGGTCCTGGATCCCGTCCTGGGCGGTCTTCTCACCCACTAATGCCGTTTGTCCTTGTGGAGCAGATCATGTTTGAGACCTTCAACTGCCCTGCCATGTATGTGGCCATCCAGGCTGTCCTGTCTCTGTACGCCTCTGGTCGTACCACCGGTGAGAACTCCTGGGTGTCTCTTTAAACCAACGTTCTTAAAATCATGGCCTTGGTAACTGATGACATCATGCTTGTCTGGTTCCTGTCCTGCAGGTATTGTGATGGACTCTGGTGATGGTGTCAGTCACACCGTGCCCATCTACGAGGGCTACGCTCTCCCTCACGCCATCCTCCGTCTGGACCTGGCTGGCAGAGATCTGACCGACTACCTGATGAAGATCCTCACAGAGAGAGGCTACAGCTTCACCACCACCGGTACGATGCCAACGTTGACTCTTGGTCATCAGACGCTGAACACTTGTCAGACTAGTAACTCAAAACAATTCTTCTGTCCTTCAGCCGAGCGTGAGATCGTGCGTGACATCAAGGAGAAGCTGTGCTACGTGGCGTTGGACTTTGAGCAGGAAATGCAGACGGCAGCTTCCTCTTCCTCCCTGGAGAAGAGCTACGAGCTTCCTGATGGACAGGTCATCACCATTGGCAACGAGAGGTTCCGCTGCCCCGAGGCGCTCCTCCAGCCCTCGTTCCTCGGTTGGTTTCCAGCAGCAAGAAGCCACAGAATATTCAGCTTTGAAATGCTTCCCAACCAAATGAATTCCACCTGCTGGACAAACTCACTTTTTCTGAAATTTATTCAAAATGGAGAACTCCTCCTCCTGCCTGTTTACAAGTGTCCACGTTAATTCTTTAAGGTTGCTGACATGCACATCTTCAAGTTTTGTCCTGAAATTAATGTGACTCTAAACCTGCTGTTCAGGAATGGAGTCTGCCGGCATCCATGAGACGACCTACAACAGCATCATGAAGTGCGACGTGGACATCCGTAAAGACCTGTACGCCAACACTGTGCTGTCTGGTGGTACCACCATGTACCCCGGCATTGCTGACCGCATGCAGAAGGAGATCACCGCCCTGGCCCCACCTACCATGAAAATCAAGGTCTGCTTTTCTGATGCATCTTCAAGGTTTGGCCTTGTCTGTATTTATTGGATTTAAAACCCTTTTTGTTTTTTCTCTTGGGTTTTTTTTTTTTTTTTAATTCTCATATTCAGATCATCGCCCCCCCTGAGAGGAAGTACTCTGTCTGGATCGGAGGCTCCATCCTGGCGTCCCTGTCCACCTTCCAGCAGATGTGGATCAGCAAGCAGGAGTACGACGAGTCTGGCCCCGCCATCGTCCACCGCAAGTGCTTCTAGACTGCCAGCCCACGACCTCCCTCCACCACCACCCCCCTTCAATCACCCCCTCTCCACTTCCACGAAAAGAAGCTGAAGGCCACCTTCAGCTGAATCATCATAAATCAGAATCTCTCAAGCGACTGTTACTGCTGTCGTATCAATGCGTCCGGGTTTTGTTCACCACACCCCAACTTATTGTGCCATTTCCCTACCTCTGGTGTCCTGCATAACTATATGCCTGCCTGCAGTATTCAGTCTTCCTTGTTTTTTGTTTTTTTTTTTTTTTTTTATTATTTGTTGTTGTGACTAGTAGCAAAAGCCCCGATTGCACTGTAAAAATAATGAATATGGACCAAACTGAAAAACTGGTTACTTCAGCAGCAATTTTTAATATGCAACAGTAAGACGAGATAAAAATGAATATAATTGAAGGATGTTATTATATACTGCATATTAACATTCTCTCATGAAATGTAATAAAAAAAAAAAAATTGTCTTTACTGTGAAAAGTGATAAATCTGACTCATGACTTGATAGAGATTTCCAGATGACATGACACTGCAAGCCAAACCTGGATTTAAAAAAATTTTTTTTTTTTTTTTTTAATCAAGATGATGAAGTAGAAAGAAGAAATGTGTTGCTACATAAACGAAAACTGCAGTTGATGATGCCAAAAGTGACAACATGGACAGCAGATGGCAGCAGTTGCCTTGAAACTCAGGATTATTTCTGAGTTTGGCTCTAAACTCAAGACTGGAAAGTCACTCTGTATTCAAGTAATATTTTCAAATTAAGACGTTTAGTATTTTATGATCATAAAGTGCCACGTATGTTCAGAATCAAACACTTTATTTCAAATAGAGTTCCGGTTCAGTTAACCAGGGGTGTCCAAACTACAGCCCGCAGGTCAACTGCAGTCCTTGGTCATTTCGCTGGCCTTACTAATTATAATTTTTTTCTCTCATCTGTGTATCTATATATTGCATTGCGTTCCCTCTTCCACTTCAAAAGCTCCCAGTCATCCATCGGTGAGTTGATTGATGGAACTCCTTTCTATTAAACCTGGGCGGTGACTTGCTGCGTCCAACAAGTACCTTTAGGCTGTGGAACGTCAATCAGAGCAGGGTTTGAATCAGGATGAAATGCCGCCATCTGCTGGCCGACTAAATAAAACTAATTTCTAGAGAGAGAGAGGTGCAGCGTCTCGCCAGGAACTTTGCTTCCCCAAGAGCTGGGCTGGACGTCGCGCTTGTGATTCATGAACATTGTTTTTGGATGCATTGCAAACATGACATGACTTTCACACTTTTTGATGCAACTTGTCTCTTCGAAAATAAGAATTCTAGAAAAGCCCGCTCTTTAAAATAAATAAATAAATAAATAAATAAATAAATAAAAAGTTCAGTTGGACTCGAACGCTGTGACATTGCGCACCACGTGACGAAAAAAACAACAATGAATATCAGCAAATATAACCACCGCGCCTTGACATGAGGAGAGCGCCCTCCTGAGGCCACCCCCCCGTCACTGCACCCCCGTGCAGCCTCAGCAGTCAGAAGCTCCTCGGTTCGTCGGCCGTCACTGCGGAATCCCCGAACACTTCCTGTGTTGTGCGCGCGCGGCGTGGAGGTGGACAGGGAGGGGCCGACGGGTTACGCAGGGTGACTCCCTTCTTTGACGGACCCCGGCTCGGGCCAATGAGGAGGCGAGCCGTGCGAACCTACCGGAGACCGCTCACCTGAGCCAATGACAGGCCGCTCTGAGCGAACTTTACCTTTTATGGACAACGCCAGAAGTTCCACGAGCGTCGATAAAATAGGCGTGTTGGCGGTGGCGATGTTGCATTGACGAAACAACTGGGGCCCGAGCAACACCCGAAGACTTGACGCACGGACACACCTGAAACTCACCTGCACAGGTAGGAGCGGCACGGACCACTCTGGAGTCGTCTTACGTTGCTAGATGTAATTGTTACAAAGTATACACGAGTGTTTTTATGTCAGTTATTATTTGTCAAAGACTTTTTTTTTTTTTGCCATTCAAAAAGGGAGGTTTGTGTATTGATTTCCGCTTTGTGGGTCAGTGTGAGGTCTGCACTCTCGTTTTGGTGTTTTTTTTTTTATGGATGTTTGGTGAGACGACAGTTGTGATTTCCTCTGGGCTCGCGCGGTTGTCTGTCTAATATCTAACTGCCGGGACGGGCGTGTCGCGTGACGGCCACCCGTCACAAGACGCCGTTAAAAAAAAAAAAAAAAAAGAACTGCTCGTCTTCCGCGAGCTGAAGCCACGCCTTAAGGACGCCGAGCAGTCCTGAAATCCGAGTCGTTCTTTCTAGAATGGGAAGTTTAAAGCTCACCAAGACGTGTTCCTCGCCTCTAAGCGATCACGTGACCGCGGGTGTGGAGTGGGAGAAATAAAAGTCACGCTCTGGATCTTGGACTGAAAACGGCTTTTAACTTGCAGCCGAACAGTAAAGCATTCATTGCGAGCGAATCTGCCATTTGAGGTGAGAACCGTCTCAGGAAAGAGGCAGGCGGGTTTGTTTTATGTGCTACTTCCTGCTGGAGCTTCATCAAATGGAAACTTCCTCAATTTGAATGAACCTTGTTGAGTGATGGAGCAACGCCAGCCTGCTGGTCCCCTTTGTCTCCGAAGCTCTTAAACAGGATGCAGTAATCTCCTGTTGCATCATGACTAGCAATAGGGTGGTTTGAGGTTGCCCAACAGGAAAAGTTTGTTCTGCCTTTACTCGTTTGAAATTTCCTGAAACAACTGGGGCGTAGCGTTACCTGGTTGGCTGACGTTGAAAAGGACGAGAGCCACTCCCAACCAACCGAGTGCACAGTTGGCCACTGGAGGCAGAAACCAAACTAAAAAAAAAAAAAGCGAGATGAGAAGCGAGGACGTTGGTTCATGTTGGACTGACAAACCAAATTGTGTTCTTTGATGTTTCAGCCATGGACGATGATGTTGCTGCCCTCGTTGTTGACAACGGCTCCGGCATGTGCAAGGCCGGTTTTGCCGGAGACGACGCCCCTCGTGCAGTCTTCCCTTCCATCGTGGGTCGCCCCAGGCACCAGGTACTGGGACCAGCTGCAGTGCAGCATAATGACCATGTTCAGAAAACCTGGTCAAATGAAACATCATAGTGCATGTATAACAGTTTTTTAATGTGTGTGTGTGTGCAGGGTGTGATGGTTGGAATGGGACAGAAAGACAGCTATGTTGGAGATGAGGCCCAGAGCAAGAGAGGCATCCTGACCCTGAAGTACCCCATCGAGCACGGCATCGTCACCAACTGGGACGACATGGAGAAGGTGAGGACGTTCTGCATGTCTGAGCCCTAAGATCAAAAACCCGGTCGATGTGTTGCCGTACTAGAAAAGCCAAAGATTTAGCCATGTTGGAGGACTTGGAAATGCTGCACGGCAAATTAATGAATGATGGTATGTTGGTGGTGGGCGGGGTCAAAGATATTTAAAACCGGTCAGTTGGCTGCATTGAAGTCATTTTTCAAAAAGGAAACTGGTTGAATGAGTCGGCTTGGTCTGATAGATTTCAAACCTCTCCAAATGCTCACTGACGAGACTGTAAATGAAGCTTTGCCTCTCAGCGAGTGGTTGACTTGAGGTTGGTTCGCTTCCCTCACGCAGATCTGGCACCACACCTTCTACAACGAGCTGCGTGTTGCTCCCGAGGAACATCCCGTCCTGCTGACCGAGGCCCCACTCAACCCCAAAGCCAACAGGGAGAAGATGACGCAGGTACGATGGTTCAGATCTTCACGGTCCTGGATCCCGTCCTGGGCGGTCTTCTCACCCACTAATGCCGTTTGTCCTTGTGGAGCAGATCATGTTTGAGACCTTCAACTGCCCTGCCATGTATGTGGCCATCCAGGCTGTCCTGTCTCTGTACGCCTCTGGTCGTACCACCGGTGAGAACTCCTGAGTGTCTCTTTAAACCAACGTTCTTAAAATCATGGCCTTGGTAACTGATGACATCATGCTTGTCTGGTTCCTGTCCTGCAGGTATTGTGATGGACTCTGGTGATGGTGTCAGTCACACCGTGCCCATCTACGAGGGCTACGCTCTCCCTCACGCCATCCTCCGTCTGGACCTGGCTGGCAGAGATCTGACCGACTACCTGATGAAGATCCTCACAGAGAGGCTACAGCTTCACCACCACCGTGCAGATGCCAACGTTGACTCTTGGTCATCAGACGCTGAACACTTGTCAGACTAGTAACTCAAAACAATTCTTCTGTCCTTCAGCCGAGCGTGAGATCGTGCGTGACATCAAGGAGAAGCTGTGCTACGTGGCGTTGGACTTTGAGCAGGAAATGCAGACGGCAGCTTCCTCTTCCTCCCTGGAGAAGAGCTACGAGCTTCCCGATGGACAGGTCATCACCATTGGCAACGAGAGGTTCCGCTGCCCTGAGGCGCTCCTCCAGCCCGCGTTCCTCGGTTGGTTTCCAGCAGCAAGAAGCCACAGAATATTCAGCTTTGAAACGCTTCCCAACCAAATGAATTCCACCTGCTGGACAAACTCACTTTTTCTGAAATTGTTTCATAATTGAGAACCAAGCTTCCTGCCAGCTTCAAGTGTCTTAGTTTGTTCTTTAAGGTTGCTGACAGGCGCATCTTGAACTGTTGTCCTTGTCCTGGAATTAATGTGACTCTAAACCTGCCGTTCAGGAATGGAGTCTGCCGGCATCCATGAGACGACCTACAACAGCATCATGAAGTGCGACGTGGACATCCGTAAAGACCTGTACGCCAACACTGTGCTGTCTGGTGGTACCACCATGTACCCCGGCATTGCTGACCGCATGCAGAAGGAGATCACCGCCCTGGCCCCAGCCACCATGAAAATCAAGGTCTGCTTTTAAGTGATTTTTTTTTTTGGGAGCCTGACCTGATCTTGGTTATGAAAACTTGGAAAAATTTCCAAAGAATTTCAAAACGTGCTTTGAAACTATAAAGTATACGTTTTCACTTTGACCTTTTTCCTCTAGATCATCGCCCCCCCTGAGAGGAAATACTCTGTCTGGATCGGAGGCTCCATCCTGGCGTCCCTGTCCACCTTCCAGCAGATGTGGATCAGCAAGCAGGAGTACGACGAGTCTGGCCCCGCCATCGTCCACCGCAAGTGCTTCTAGACTGCCAGCCCACGGCCCCTTGCCAGTGTCAAAAGTTCATGAGCCTGTTCAACTGTCCATCGCTCGAGAAATTTTTACAGTTTTCCTTGTTCCAAAAAAGACTAACGAAGCCATATGAAAGATGCCCAGTCCTGCCCTAGTTTGTCAAGCTGGCAGGACTGAGTCTCCAACAGGTCCACACTGAAGTATTTCTAGAACACTGTCCCAGCTCTCTGATCCAGGCAACATGTGCGTCAGTATTTCACCCTTTTCAGTCTGGTGTGTGTTGCTGTCCTGTATCGATCTTTTCCACAAGTTCATCAATAAAAGGCCAACAGTTGTTTCCAATCCTTCTGTTCTCATTTGCGTCTTTTGATTGAAGGTGATAGTTTTTGGTCTCACATGGGAAATTTCATTAATATATTTTCTTTGCAGTTGGACTGTTTTTATGTCTTGAGTGGAACTTTAAAAATACTTTTACATAAGATTTACTGAAAATGGCTGAGGCCAACCAAAACCCAACATTCTGTGCTACATCTTCGGTTGCAGAAGTGCTGGGATGTTCGGGTGCTGCAGGTGACAGCTATTAGCTAAGCTAGCTAATCAGCTCGGGGTTTACAGGAGAAGCAGCAGGGATTTAATGCTGCCTCAGCCTTTTTTTCTTTTTGGAAAAGAAAAATCTCCAAAGCTTTTTGTGCAGGGTGAGGGAGGTGATTTTCTCTGACATTACACATTATGTTGTCCTGAAAAGTTGTTGGCAATTATCACTGGAATTAGCATTAGGCCTCTTGAGTAAGGCCACAAAGACGCCCTATGTATTCACATGTTGACCTTAATATGTCGCCATTGTGTGTTCAACTGGCTAGTTTGAAGAATGAAACCCAACTTTAGAAAGAAGACACAATGCTTAGCCTGGAGGGGGCACCATTGTGTGCTTTAGGTTGTTTGTAGGCTGAATAAAAAACAAAAGCAGACAATTAACATTCAAATTACACTGTGTTTGTGAATGAAATTAATCAAAGTGTTTGTCATGTGCACAGTAAAGACAGAATTCCGCATGTAATGAAATTCTTCATTTGCTAGGGATTAAGCATAAGAAAGAAAAATTAGAAGTATACAAAATATACAGAATGCAAAAACAACACAATTTTAAAAAGGACATGTAAACGTAAATGAAAACAGACAGTTGTGCATGTGCAAGCTGGTGATAATACTCCTATTTACTGTTCAGGAATTTGATTCTATTGCTGCTCAGGCCTATTTATTTGTTCATCAAACAATCCATCCATTTTCTCCAGCAACCAGGGGTTTGGCCATCAAAGAGTTTTAGACAAACCAGACATGGTTGATAGCAACCAGTATCTCACATAAAGCTGCAAACATAACACACACACCAGTAAAGAGAACAAACAATACACAGATAATATTAAAAAATTACACGTAAATTACAGGAATATAAAATGAGGTCACCAACAAAACAAAATGGAAGTGAACATTATGTTGTTGGGAGCAAACCTGGAGGTGATGCCTGATGTAATGATGCGAAACTCCTCAGTTTATGTAGCGTTGGTAAAGTAACTGGAGAAGAAATGATACAAAACAACAAACAGCAGAGCAGACAGAATGATGACACCAATTGTCCTTTTTTTCCCCTTCTTACTGAACTCCTCTTGGACCTTTCTGTGTCTCGTTTTCTCTTCCTCCAGACTCTTTTTCTTTTCTTCACTAATTCGCTCCCACAACTCGTTTTTCTCTTTGTCCCACTTCTCTCTATCTCTCTTCATCTCTCTCCTGTACGACTCCAGCTTCTTCTCAGCCGTCTCGTTTTGGTGTCTTTCAAACTGAACTGTTTTCTCGTGGTCTTCCCGTTGTCGTTTTAATTCTATTTTTCGCGCTTCCTCCTGCTTTTTCCATCTTCTCTCCCTTTCTTCTTGTTCTCTCTGTCTCTCCTGACGCTGCTTGCTGATGCATTCATCTTTTTCTTTCAGCTGGATTTTACAGTCTTGGATTTCTCTCTCTAGTTTTCTGCTTCTGTTTTGCTGCTCCTCGTGTTTTTTCCTGAGGTTGTCGCGCTCTCTCTTCATCTCCTCCTTCTCCTTCAGTGTCTTTCTCAGCCGTAGCTGTATGAATTCCTCTGTGTTGTCCAGGATGTCCGTGCTGTAGTAGCCTCTATTTTCCTTCACCATGCTCTCCATCTTCATCAGCAAATCCCTGACTTGTGATTGGTCACTCTCCTCTTTGTTGTTAAAGACCAGGTACCTGCCTTTGCAACGTTCAATGTGCTGTTTGATGAACCCGCCACACTGTTCGATGTAACTTTCGAATGGCTCGGACAGCTCATCTCCTCTGGTGAAGATGGTGAAGATGAACTCTTCAGACTTCTGGCCCAGATACTTCTTAATCACTTCCAGAGAGTTTTCATCCTCTTGTGTGAAGTTGCCAATTTGCAGCACCAATAGCAACACGTGAGGTCCAGGCGACACCATGTTGAGGCATCTGTAAAGATCCTGTTGACTTTCTTCTTCGGGCAGAGGAATGTTCAACCATTCAGAAACGACAACAGTCACAGGTCTTGCATCCAGCTCACCAGTTGCTTTGTCAATAGACCTTGTCAACGGCTTTGGAGGAATTCTGGATTTAAAATGCTTTTTTCCTAAAATAGTGTTTGCTGTTGCCCTCTTCCCACTGCCAGGCTTCCCCAGGAGCACCATTCTAAGACCTTCTCTTCTCAGACTGTCGCCTCCCGCATCTCAATCTTCTGTGTCAGTTCTGAAACCTTCTCCATCTGAACTCTGGTGAACATGTCCTTATTGAAGCTCCTGGATCCTTCAGCCCTCATCCTCTCCACTGTGTCCAGCAGCTCTGGGATCTGCTGCTGGTCCTTCATGCCCACAACAACATGTCTTCCTCCAAACTTCTCCAGGAGCTCCTGGACCTCTCCAGTCTCTCTAATAAAGTCAACAACAGCTGGAGCTTCAGGATGTGACTCCACAGTGAACAGAAGGATGATGAAGTCTTTGACTCCACAGCCAAATGTGTTCTGGATGGTCTCCAACTCTCCCTTGTCTTCATCAGTGAGGGGACCCACAGGAAGGACCAGGATGAAGGCGTGGACGCCCTCAGGGTCACAGTGGGAGACACACCTGAGTGATTCCTCCATCACTTCCTGTTGAGGTTTTCCATACAAGGCAGGAAGCTCCAGCAGGGAAAGCCAGCGTCCACTCACCTCTGCCTGACCTTGAACCCACTGTGATGAGCTGGAGGCTGAACGAAGCTTCTGACCTAAGATGACCTCTGCTGCTGAGGTCTTTTCAGCTCCTCTCCTCCCACACAGAACCAGGTTTAAAGCTGGCTTGTTTTCAGAAGTTGTCATTTTTGGCAAAATCAATCCGGCATCGTCCTCAGCAAAAACATCACAGCTCAGCCTCTCTCCACTGTTCTCCTTCGCCACCTGACCAAGGCGTGCCAGCAGCTCACAACGTTCCAGGTTCTTCTTCCTCAGGTATCTGTAGCTGCACCTTCTGATCAAGTCTTTCAGTGGTGGACGTTGCAGATAATCTTCTGTGGCTTCTGAACTCTCCTCTCTACATGTTGATATCAGTAACAGTGAATGATCCAGAGAGTCTTCACTGATGTCCTTCAGGATTCTGATGAGCCTCAGTTTGTGTTCCTCAGTGAAATCTTCAGGCTGGAGAACCAGCAGGAACACATGAGGTCCAGGATCTGAGAACCTCACACAGGTATTTATGTGTTCTCTGAGTTCATCTTCAGTGATGTTGGGATGAAGAAGATCTGGAGTGTTGATCACTACAAGTTCTTTGTTCTTCTTCACTGTCTCTCTCACACACCAGCCTGGTTCCTGGTCACTGTTCAACAAGTTCTCTCCAAGTATGAGGTTCCCCACAGAACTCCTGGCTGGCCAGTTGTTCCCCAGTAGAACAACCCTCAGCTCAGACACTGAAAATTAGGTTCATTGAATTAGATTAGAATGAAATAAGAATTAAGACTCACTGAAATATAGGAAGACTCATTATGTATAATCTACAAATTGTGTGTATGTGTGTGTGTGTACATATTTTTTTAAAAAAATATCGCAGTTCAACTCACTGTTAGGTGGCAGCCAGTCCATACTGCTACGCCGCCTCAGAGGATTCTGATCAGCTGTGAATGTCAGAACACACCAAATATTAACATGTGGAGCTAAAGAACAAATGCAACAGCAAGATAGGAAGACTTCAAGTCTCAAGGCTTGCTGCATTTAAAAACTGGCATCTTTGATTCATTCCCCTTTGGCGAATTGATTGACGAGTCAGTGTAAACATCTCCGCTTTGAGTCCTAACATTTCTGTGCTGACTGCTGTGACATGCTGTCCTGGATTTGCACTGATCAATAGTAAAATATTTGTATACATGCTGAACAAGGTCGTATATTTAACTATCCCTCCAACTTCTGGACTGAGGGTGAACTGACATTTGTATGTAACAAAACCTTTGCAGTCATTTATGTTGTTAAGTTAAGCTGAACTAAAAACAATGACACACACACACACACACACACACACACACACACACACACACACACACACACACACACACACACATATATATATATATATATATATATTTTTTTTTAAGGACTCACCTGGCGCTGCAGTTGCCATGATGTCACTTTACTGAAAACATCAGAATAACCCGCGACTGCATGAAGGAGACAGACAACTCAACTTCATAATTGTTGTCCAACACTTTGTCACGACAAAAAAAAAAAAAACCCCAAAATGGAACCGCAAATAATGTATTTACTCACGTAATTGTTGACTCGTTCAACGACACGAGTCTTCTTCCGGGTTCGACATCGGATGACGCAACGTCGCCGACCTGAAATCAAACCAGAGATTTCTGGTAGCGGCTGGATTCAGTCAGTCGTTAGTTCAGTTGTTTTTGACGGGCTGTTGTCGACACTTTAACTCCGTCAAACATGTTAGCGGTGTGTTCAGCCGTTAGTGGAACTTACCCGCGTGCGTCACTCCTGTACTTCCAACTTTGACGCCACTACTTCATGAACTCGACGGAAGACCGCGGAGCCTCGTTCTGTTGCAGACTAAGCCTTGACTGCAGCCGATGGATGAGTTTTTCTCCAGACTGGCTGTTTCAGTCAGCGGTTTAATCCTTCGCCAGTGTAAAATGTCGGCGTTCCTGTCGCCAGTCCAAGACGAGATCGAAAGTGAAAGTCAAGTTTTCGTCACAGCGCACTTTTGGGAAAAGAAGACAGAACACCTACAAAAAAAAAAGAAAAAAAAAAGATCCTGGTTTTTCGTGACGGCAAGAAAAAGGTATCGAATAAGATAATGATCACATAAACATGCAAAATTGAATAAAGTATAACTTAAAAGATTACTTAAGAGCAACTGTAACCATTGGAATAGCAGTTATCCTCCTATGGGGGTGGGGTGGGGTGGGTGGAGCCAGTTCTTAAATTTGAAAACTTTAAACAACTTTTATTTTGTAATCGAAATTGAAAAGTAGCTCTACACATTAACTGGAACGCTAAACCGGATAATGATGGTGGCCGCTTCTAAAGATGACAGCTCACAATTAAATAAATCAGATGCAACATAAAGTGCAATACTTCACATTCACATCAGGCCATAGAGGCTTTTATCCTGCTGATGTCATTCATGAACAACATCCATCCTCAGTAAAACTCTTCATCTTGTTGCTGCCTCTGTGGTCAATAGTTCTGTCTTCATTCACAACATTTTACTCAGTGATGGATTGAGTTTAGTCAGCTTCAGAGCAAGAACACACAGACAGAATCATGAGCTCTCGTGTATTTTCATTTTAGCCTGGAGACGTGGTGAAGACCAGAAGTCCAGGTTGAAACTGAGCTTCAGAATGTGGGAGAAGAGTTGACCAAAGTGACCTTGAATGTGACCAACAGGCTGACAACATCAAGACAAAATGTCTGTCTGGGTTCTTAGTCCTGGTCACTGCGGACTCATTCAGCACTAAGGCCACAATGTGAACCAGTTTCTAAAAAAAAAATAAAAAAAATAGAACACTACAAGACCAGTGATTACTGATCTGTGTGACAGAGAAGCTGGACTTGTTTTACTTTGATTAAAATTTGACAGGACTGACCTGGTGATGCAGTCGCCATGATGTCAGTCTGCTGGAGAGACATTCAGGAAACCAGAGGCTGCAGGGAGGAAACTGGCAGAAAGAATGATTCATTAGTTATTGTCAGACTTCGAACTGTTTTACACCTGAAGACGGACAGAAGTGGTTCTTAAGTCCTTGCGGTTATTGACCTGTAGAGTCATAGAACCTCTTCTGATACTCTGAGTTCAATCATTTACCCGAGTCGTCTTCCTGGTTGCTCAGCGAAACTCCTGCAGTCGAAAATGAGCATCAGATTGATCGGATCAAATCACGAGGTTTACTTTCATCGTATAGAATTTTGTTCTGCCTATTTTCAGAAATTTTATATTTAAATTTGCAAGCACATTATATTTACTCATTGTTATGTTTTGTGGTGTATCTGGATTGATCATCCGAAATGAAACGACAAACGTCTGAACAAAAAACTGGCAGAAATCATGGAGGATATCCAGGTCACACTGGAAAAAATAATAGACAGTGTAAATGATATTCCTATTTTTATTAATTTACAGAAATATGCACTTACTGCAGAGACTCCTCACAGCTGGAGAATCAGACGACGTCCCTGTTACTTCAGTGTTGCCTATTAACTGCAGCAGGTCAAAGAGCATCAAAAGTAGGTGGAGTCTCTCTCTTCCTCCTGTTTCATATTTCTGTAAATTAATAAAAATATTAATATTTACACTGTATATTATTTATTCCAGTGTGACCTCAAATCCTCTATGATTTCTGCCAGTTTTTTTTTTTAATTTTCTATTATTATTATTGATCCCGCTACTTTCTTTTTTTTGACAACCATTGACTCAGGATGGGGCGACATGGTGGTGCAGAGGTCAGCACTGTGGCCTCTATAGGGAGTCTGCATCTTCACCCTGCTCTCAGTTAAGCTGCCAAGAGTTTTAACAGGAGTCGAAAAATACACACGAGTGGTTGCTGAAGATGGGAGGTGAGGCAAATCATAGTTTTCAACATCTGCCTGCATTTCAGTAATATTTATGGATATGTTTTGTCGTTAAGGGTGAGAGATTGTGCTCTAATCTTCTACGTTGACACAGAACTGTTGGGACCTTCATGGCACTTGACTCAACTTGTGTTGGTATGCCTTTCTTGAGTCTGGTCTCATGTGCTTTATTTATAGAGCTCAGTATTATTTGGTGAATCCTATCGACTTGTATCCAAACACTGTCCCAACAGAAAAAATAGAGAGTGAAAGGATTTAGATCAAAAATGTTTATTACAGTACAAAAACAAAAGCACAACTTAAGTACACACAAGGTGCTAGGGTTGCCATCCGTCCCGTTTTCCCCCGAATTGTTCTCTTTTTTTCACCACCTGTCCCGGGAAAAATAAAATCTCTCCCGGCACACAATTTGTCACGTTTTCTAGGGAAAATGACAAAATCTCATTTGATTTCCGTCTGTGGTCTAGATAGGGCTGCCAACCCTCCCGTAAAATACGCGAATGTCCCGTATTTGGCAACTAAAAAACCTGTCCCGTAATGAACTGATACGGGACGCACTTCACTTTGTACCGTGATATTTGGGAGCCCCCAGAGATGTCCCGGATTTGAAACTCCAGGAGGTGGCAACCCTACAAGGTGCGCATGTACGAAACAAAGAAAAGCTTTTCACCTGTTAACACCACTAGTTTCATTCCAAACCTTAGCATGCTAGCTTGAGCTAAACTACTCTCATAAGCAAAAGTTAAGAGGCAGCAGACACAAAATATAAACATAACACAGAGTTAGCATTGATGGCTAACAACTTAGCTAAATGAGACAGCGACATTCATGTTGAGACCATTTCCGTGAAGGAGTCGGCCTAAGCCTGACCCTCTGTTGACGACACATTTTCGGCTAGACTCGATTGTAAACGCTGGCAGAGTAGGAACTAAAATGGTAGCTGTTAGTATCTGTTGCTAATCAGTTGAAATGTGCAGTGGTGCGCAGCGCTGGACGGACGCTGGATGTGTTCGGCTGAACCGCCAGCAAGAAGCAGCAAATCTCGCAACTTTTCTCCACATAAACCGTGCAAGTTGAGTAATGCTGTCGGGTGTAGACAAGGTAACACAAGTGGCCAATACATCAAGTGAAGGTAGTCAACAAGAACATTGTTATCGCTACCAAAGTGAATTGCTTGCTCGCCATTTTCATGCTAGAAATAAACCCACTAATGAATTTGTGGAGACTATAACCGGCTGAGAAAAATATCTGCAGCACAAAACTGACTATGCTATTAAATTACCACAGCTTTGCCGCCACTATTATTCTTAATGTTGTTCATACATGTTGCTATGCACACTTATTATCAACATTATTGCAACAGATAGAAGAGGGACAGCAGGTGTAGGAAGAGTGGCCAAGATTCATTTTCACAGCAACTTATTATTTAGCTGAAGCCGTTTCTTTTAACCTTGTTATAAAATTGGGCATGATGAGCCTTTTATGCGCAGGAGTTTTTCTTTCAGCTGGGTGATTTCTATCCAGTGTTTTCTCTGCAGGTCTTCTATCTCTTGGCTCTGGTCTGGACTCTGTCCAGCTTCAACCAGTCGTTCTTTGAGTTCATTCATTTCTTTCTCATGGTTTTTCAGCAGTTTATCCATTTCTACCTTTTCTCTTTCTTTACTTTCTTTTATAACCTTCTCTTTAAAATCAGTCATCTCTTGTTCTTGTTTTTTCAGTAAGTCTCGTCTCTTTTTATTTGGATCTTGCTTCTGTGGGGACTTTTTAAGCTCTTTTTCCAGCTCGTCCTGCTCCTTTCTGTGTTTTTTCTTCATTTCAGTCACTTCCTTTCTGTACTTTTTCTTCTGGGTCAGAAGTTGCTGGACCAGGTCGATCATCTCCTGTTTCTGTTTATCCTGTAGATCAGCTACAGTTTCTCTGTGACTCTTCTCTTTGTGAGCTGACAGTTGACTCAGTTTCTCATACTCCTTCTTCTTCTGCTGCATCTCTTCCTGCAGTTCCATCACTTCCCTCAGATGTTCTTCTATCTGGGCTGAAAACTCCTTTTCCTTCTTCTCTCTGAACTCACTGAACTCTTCAGCTTTATTTCTGGCCTCCTCCTCATATTTCTTTTTCATTTCCTGCATTTTTCGTTCATATTTCTCCACAAGTTCTTGTTTTTCTTTCTTTTCTTGTTCTCTTCTCATTTCATCCTCTCTCTTTCTTTCCTCCTCATATTTTTCTTTTTCTTTCTGAAACTCTCCTTCAAGCTTTGCAAGTCTTTTTCTCTCCTCCTCTCGTCTCTGTTCATCTTCTTGAAATCGTTTGTTCCACCATTCCTTTTGTTTTTCCTCCCACTTCTCTCGCTCTCTTGTCATCTCCTCTCTGCTCTCCTCCAGTTTTCTGTCAACAGCTTCCTTTGATTCAGACTCTTCCTGGATTTTTTGTGTCAGTGCTGAAAGTTTCTTCTCCCACTGCTGTCGTTGAACTTCTTCCTCTTCTCGTCTCTTTTTGTCATCTTCTCTCTGCTGCTGTTCTTTCCGTCTCTCCTCTTGTTCTCTCTTGATTTCATCCTCCTTTTCTTGAAGCTGTTTTTCTTTGACTTTTCTCTCCTTTTCTATTTCTGCTCTCTGTTCTTCCATTCTTTCTGCCACTGCTTTCAGTTGTTCCTCATGTTGTCTTTGGAGCTCCTCCTTCTCCTTCCTCATCTCTTCTTCCTTCTCCTTCAGGATTCTCTCAACCTCTTTCTGTATTGCTGCCTCGACCTCCTGGAACATTTCATTTGTGTAGCAGCTGCCTCCATTTTTCTCAACCATCTTCTCAATTTTCTTTATCAACTCTTCTACTTGTGTGCGGTTTCCATCATCATAGTTATCAAACACATGGATTCTTCCTTCACACTCAGTTATCAGATGTTTGAAAGATTCATCACAATTATCTTCAATGTACTCTTGAATGGACGTCTTCTGACGCCTCAGTGTGTCTCCTCCAGTGAGAAGGATGTGTGTGAACTTCTCAGTATTTCTTCCAAAGACTTTCCTGATGAGTTCTATGGTCTCTTTCTCCTCTTTTGTAAATCTTCCAACACTCAACACCAACAGGAAGACGTGTGGTCCTGGAGACAGCAGGCTCATGCATTTTCCAATCTCCCTGTTAACTTCTTCATTGTCTAATGTTGTGTCAAACAGACCAGGAGTGTCGACAACAATAACAGGCCGACTGTTCACGTCACTCTTTGCTCTCTGACAATGTCGAGTGATTGACTTTTGACTTGCTTTAGCTTTGAACTGCTCTCTGCCAAGGATGGTGTTTCCTGAGGAGCTTTTCCCCACACCAGTCTTCCCAATCAACACAATCCTCAGAGGATCTGCTCTCTGTTGCTCAGCATCACCTGGAAAAGACAAACAGACGAGAAGTCATTGGAAAAGTCCTTCTGTTATTAAGCTAACTTCCAGACAGTTCAGAGCTGATACGTGGAGACAATGACTGGACAAACTGAGGAGGTAATGAAGCCGAACACTTTGAAGATCAAATCTTTAGTCTGTCCTTCTCTCTGATCCTTAACTGGATCTGATCTGGTTGTTAATGTCAATGAGACAGTGCTACAACATGGAGACATGGAGGAAAGTGTCTCAGCACAGAGCCAAGTAGAGCAGTGCAGGAAAATCTAGACCTTCAGTTAAAAACCCACAAGCTAGTTTTCTTTCAACTCTGAACAAATAGCACAATATGGAAAATGTTTTGGATTAACACAAGTGAAACATTTTACACCTCAAATCATAATTATAGTCATTAACCACATTTTAAACACTATAATTTATCATAGATCTGGTCTTGAAAAACAGATTCTAAGTTGAAAGATTAAAGTTTCGCCTTAAGGAAAAGAAAAAAATCAAATACATTAATTTGTATATGAGAATATTTCCAGGACTTACCGCTGATGTTTGTTGTCCTCGGCTGATTGAATTTAGTCAGTTCAGAGATCTTTTGTATTTGGGCTGATGCAAATGTAGCTGTGGTGTAGCTGCTCCTCATCCTCTCCACTGTGTCCAGCAGTTTTGGGATCTGCTGCTGGTCCTTCATGCCCACAACAACATGTCTTCCTCCAAACTTCTCCAGGAGCTCCTGGACCTCTCTGGTCTCTCTGATAAAGTCATCAACAGCTGGAGCTTCAGGATGTGACTCCACAGTGAACAGAAGGATGATGAAGTCTTTGACTCCACAGCCAAATGTGTTCTGGATGGTCTCCAACTCTCCCTTGTCTTCATCAGTGAGAGCACCCACAGGTAGGACCAGGATGAAGGCGTGGACGCCCTCAGGGTCACAGTGGGAGACACACCTGAGTGACACCTCCATCACTTCCTGTTGAGGTTTTCCATATAAGACAGGAAGCTCCAGCAGGGAAAGCCAACGTCCACTCACCTCTGCCTGACCTTGAACCCACTGTGATGAGCTGGAGGCTGAATGAAGCTTCTGACCTAAGATGACCTCTGCTGCTGAGGTCTTTCCTGCTCCTCTCCTCCCACACAGAACCAGGTTTAAAGCTGGTCTGACCAGTTCAGACTTTGGTCTCAGGGGGTCTTCAGTGATGGAGAGGAAGGATCCTCTGGTTTGACCCACAACGTTCTCAATCTTCTCCATCAGCTCCTGGTGGTTCTCTGAGGTCATACTGTACCATCTTCCTCCACAGTCTTCAATAAGCTGATCAACACACTGGTTTTCCTCATTATGTGTTCTGATGACCATTGAATGCTGCAAAACATTCTGACCAAACAAACCAAACAAGATGAACTTCAGTGTTTTTCTGGTTTCTTCAGTGAAGTCAGAAGGTTTCACCAACAGCAGCAGAACATTTGGACCAGGAGGAATCAGGCTGATGTGTTTCTTCATCTCTGTTCTCACATTCTGCACCGACAGACCAAAGACATTTGAAGCTCTGACTACAGTTAATGGTTTTCCTCTCCACTCTCCATGTTTGGCTGAGCTTTGTCCAGATGTAATTTTGTCCCTGGTGATGAAGTTCTGAAGTTTGATCTTCTTGTCATCCCTTTTCCCCAGAAGAAGGATCCTGAGTCCAGTTGCTGAGAGACACAAAAAATTCTTCTGTTTCAGTTCAGTTCAGGTTGAAGTCATGACAGCAGTGCACAGTCGGCATTAACTCAGGCATGTTTTAAACTGGAGGTCACTTCAATAATCAGTCACCATTATGATGCAGCTGCTTTACACCAGAAATCAACTCAGGGAAGAAGTTGAGTTCAGAGCAGTAGATGTTGACTGGTGCAGTGTTTATGTCCACCTCTAAACCTTTGTTGACATGCAGTGTTGTTGGAACTGACAACCCCAACATTAAATCACCTCAATAATAAATCCTCTAAACAGTAAACCACCTCAATATTAAAGCTCACATCAGTATTCAAACATGTTTTTTTCCACCTGAATACAGTGATAGGAGGTGAACGCACACGCACATGCACACGCACACACACACATGTTTCTGCTTGTCCTTTTCCTCTGCTCTTTCAAACACTCCAAACAAATTATGTTTAGTTGAGCATTTTACACCTCAAATCATAATCTTGTAATTAACACCATTAAAAAAAAGTGTCAGGTCTCTCGTCACATTGAGAAATGATTTAAGTTTCACCTTAAAGAAAAGAAAAAGAAGATAAAATACATTTATTTGTATAACATTTGTATATTGGAACAGGTATAAACATTAAATCTGAATGTTGAGAAAAAGTCAAACATCAAGATGAGGTCAATTTGTTTTTTCATCTTTGTGTCATTATTTTTGTTGCTCAGATCAGTGATTTATTGTTATCTTTACCATTAATATTATGAAGACTCCACCTACTTTCAGTCATTGGCTTATTCCTTGGATGTTGCGGTGACTTTATATTCCTAACCAAGTGTAACCCTGAAAAAACAGGACAGTGTTAATTAGTTGTTTCATGATTTAACTTCGGCTGCTATAATTCAGAACTTACCAAAAGCTTTGCGAGCCGTCAGTGGTTCCTCCTGCCTCTGTCCTGGCAGATCATCCATCATGTCTTCAAAAACATCACAGCTGACATGTTCTCCACTCTTCTCCTTCACTACCTGACCAAGGCGTGTCAGCAGCTCACAACGTTCCAGGTTCTTCTGCCTCAGGTACCTGGAGCTGCAGCTTTCGATCAAGTCTTTCAGTGGTGGGCGTTGCAGATAATCTTCTGTATCTTCTGAACTCTCCTCTCTACATGTTGATATCAGTAACAGTGAATGATCCAGAGAGTCGTCACTGAAGTCCTTCAGGACTTTGAGGAGCCTCCGTTTGTGTCCCTCAGTGAAATCTTCAGGCTGGAGAACCAGCAGGAACACATGAGGTCCAGGATCAGAGAACCTCACACAGGTTTTCATGTGTTCTCTGAGTTCATCTTCAGTGATGTTTGGATGCAGGAGATTTGGGGTGGTGATCACCACAACTTCTTTGTTTTTGTACGTTAATCTGCCTCTCACACAGCAGTCTGGTTCCCCATCAGTGGTAAAGGAGCCATGACCAAATATGAGGTTCCCCACAGAACTCCTGGCTGGCCAGCTGTTCCCCAGTAGAACAACCCTCAGCTCAGACACTGAAAAGAAATTCATTTAATTTAATTATTATTGATTAGGATTATCACAAAGTAAAATATTGTAAAATTCATTATGTATTATCTATGTGTGTATAATATAGTATAATGATAAACTTACTATTAGGTGGTAGAAAATCCATGCTGTTGCTGCGCTTCAGAGGACTCAGACCAGCTGTTAACATCAGAACACATTAAACATCAACATGTGGTCCTTTATGCAGCACAAAACACAACTTTTTGTCTCATATGATCATGGTTTTCTGTCTAAAAACTCTACATCTCTATACAAGCATTTTGTCTATGTGGCCTTGTGATGAACTGGCAACTAGTGTGGCTGTGACCACCTTCACCATGTGACTGGTGAAGGCTCTGCCCCCTGACACTGAGTGCAGGAGAAGCGTTTCAGCACAATGGGTGCAGAAAATGAATAATCAGTGTGAGGAACACAGCGACACAGTCCACATTATCTTATGGTATATATTACTGAATAATGTCAAAATGGTGCCATTTGTGTATGTAACAAAACATGTTATAATAATTTTAAGTTGAGATTAAGATGGGAGTAATATCTCACTTGTGCACCTTAAACTGTTAATATACAAACTGAACTGAACAGACATTTAAACAAGATGATTATGTGACAGGATTCACCTGGTGCTGCAGTCGCCATGATGTCAGATAACAGGAAACTTCTGAACTGCCAGTGGCTGCATGAAGGAAACCGGATACTTTATTTAATTTATATTTATTTATTTATACCTTAGTCTCAACAGGGTCTGTGTTTGTCCAACATTTTGTCACTGCAGAAAGCAAAATGTAAAAGTAAATAATATATTTACTCACCCAAATGTTCAGTCGCTTCAACGGTATGAGTCTTCCTGGTTTTACTGGCTGGATTCAATCAGTGTTGATTTAGTTGTTGGCGGACTGTTTACTATACTTTAACTCCACATAACATATTAACATATTACTTGTGTGTTTAGCAATTCAACTTACCCGTGTAGACGCTTCCTCTTGCGGAAGCGCATCGTATTCACTGGATAGGCTGTTTTATTTAATGTTTTAATCCTTCAGCAGTGCAAAATGTCGGCGCTCCTGTCTCAAGTCCGAGACCACATTGAAAGTGAAAGTGAAGTTAACCATATCGGTACAGCGCGCTGAAAAATATTAAAATGTATATATATAATAACAATAATTTGAAAAGCATCGCTCCGAAATCAGTCCGCCTTGGTTTTTTTTGTGACAGCACCCTGACACCGACGAAAATCTTTTTTGAAGCTCAAAAAGGTTGACTTGTTTGATGAAAAGCGGCACTTTTTTTTTTTTTTATACCAAGAGTGCGTTCCTCGGCGCTGCTTGACTTGACTCAACTTGTGTTGGCATGCCCTTCTTGAGTCTGGTCTCATGTGCTTTATTTTTAGGGCTCAGTATTATTTGGTGAATCCTGTCGACTTGTATCCAAACACTGTCCCAACAGAAAAAATAGAGAGTGAAAGGATTTAGATCAAACATGTTTATTACAGTACAAAAACAAAAGCACAACTTAAGTACACACAAGGTGCTAGGGTTGCCATCCGTCCCGTTTTCCCCTGCGAAACAAAGAAAAACATTTCACCGGTAACGCCACTAGTTTAGTTCCATACCTTAGCATGCTAGCTTGTGCTATACTCCCCTCGAAGCAAAAGTTAAGAGGCAGCAGACACAAAATATAAACATAACACAGAGTTAGCATTGATGGCTAACAACTTAGCTAAATGAGACAGCGACATTCATGTTGAGACATTTTCGGCTAGACTCGATTGTAAACGCTGGCAGAGTAGGAACTAAAATGGTAGCTGTTAGTGTCTGTTGCTAATGAGTTGAAATGTGCAGTGGTGTCCAGCGCTGTTCAGTGCCGTCATAGATCAGCGCTGGACGGACGCTGGATGTGTTCGGCTGAACCGCCAGCAAGAAGCAGCAAATCTCGCAACTTTTCTCCACATAAACCGTGCAAGTTGAGTAATGCTGTCGGGTGTAGACAAGGTAACACAAGTGGCCAATACATCAAGTGAAGGTAGTCAACAAGAACATTGTTATCGCTACCAAAGTGAATTGCTTGCTCGCCATTTTCATGCTAGAAATAAACCCACTAATGAATTTGTGGAGACTATAACCGGCTGAGAAAAATATCTGCAGCACAAAACTGACTATGCTATTAAATTACCACAGCTTTGCCGCCACTATTATTCTTAATGTTATTCATACATGTTGCTATGCACACTTATTATCAACATTATTGCAACAGATAGAAGAGGGACAGCAGGTGTCATTACAACACCAATTGTCAGCTTTAGCTTCACAGGCAAGTAGAAATGAAGAGTGGCCAAGATTCATTTTCACAGCAACTTATGAACTGCTCTTATACATACTGTAAAAATGTTGTCGTGTTTGTTTGTATTGAAATATTCAACACTCAACTGGCCTCTGAACAGTTTGCTCCTCTTTATCATCCCTGGAGTGTAGGACTTTCTCCCAACATCATCTGTTAGTTAACAATGAAAACGGTTCCACACAGCTGCACAGTGACCCCAAAACTACCCTGCCAGTCGACAGACAGATTTTTTGATCAACAATTCATCAAATTCTCATTACTGTTGTGGCCACAACCTATGTAGCTGAAGGCGTTTTTGTAAAACTTGTTATAAAATTGGGCATGATGAGTCTTCTAAGCCCAGGAGTTTTTCTTTCAGCTGGGTGATTTCTATCCAGTGTTTTCTCTGCAGGTCTTCTATCTCTTGGCTCTGGTCTGGACTCTGTCCAGCTTCAACCATTCGTTCTTTGAGTTCATTCATTTCTTTCTCATGATTTTTCTGCAGTTTATCCATTTCTCCCTTTTCTCTTTCTTTACTTTCTTTTATAACATTCTCTTTAAAATCAGTCATCTCTTGTTCTTGTTTTTTCAGTAAGTCTCCTCTCTTTTTATTTGGATCTTGCTCCTGTGGGGACTTTTTAAGCTCTGTTTCCAGCTCGTCCTGCTGCTTTTTGTGTTTTTTCTTCAGTTTAGTCACCCCCTCACTGTAGTTTTTGTTCTGGGTCAGAAGTTGCAGGACCAGGTCGATCATCTCCTGTTTCTGTTTGTCCTGTAGATCAGCCACAGTTTCTCTGTGACTCTTCTCTTTGTGAGCTGACAGTTGACTCAGTGTGTCATACTCCTTCTTCTTCTGCTGCATCTCTTTCTCTTGATGTTCCTTCAGTTCTGTCACCTCCCTCAGATGTTCTTCTATCTGGGCGCAAAACTCCTTTTCCTTCTTCTCTCTGAACTCATTGAACTCTTCCGCTTTATTTCTGGCCTCCTCCTCATATTTCTTTTTCATTTCCTGCATTTTTCTTTCATATTTCTCCACAAGTTCTTGTTTTTCTTTCTTTTCTTGTTCTCTTCTCATTTCATCCTCTCTCTTTCTTTTCTCTTCATATTTTTCTTTTTCTTCCTGAAACTCTCCTTCAAGCTTTGCTAGTCTTTTTCTCTCCTCCTCTCGTCTCTGTTCATCTTCTTGAAATCGTTTGTTCCACCATTCCTTTTGTTTTTCCTCCCACTCCTCTCGCTCTCTTGTCATCTCCTCTCTGCTCTCCTCCAGTTTTCTGTCAACAGCTTCCTTTGATTCAGACTCTTCCTGGATTTTTTGTGTCAGTGCTGAAAGTTTCTTCTCCCACTGCTGTCGTTGAACTTCTTCCTCTTCTTTTCTCTTTTTGTCATCTTCTTCTCTCTGCTGCTGTTCTTTCCGTCTCTCCTCTTGTTCTCTCTTGATTTCATCCTCCTTTTCTTGAAGCTGTTTTTCTTTGACTTTTCTCTCCTTTTCTATTTCTGCTCTCTGTTCTTCCATCCTTTCTGTCACTGCTTTCAGTTGTTCCTCATGTTGTCTTTGGAGCTCCTCCTTCTCCTTCCTCATCTCTTCTTCCTTCTCCTTCAGGATTCTCTCAACCTCTTTCTGTATTGCTGCCTCGGCCTCCTGGAACATTTCATTTGTGTAGCAGCTGCCTCCATTTTTCTCAACCATCTTCTCAATTTTCTGTATCAATTCCTCTACTTGTGTGCGGTTTCCATCATCATAGTTATCAAACACATTGATTCTTCCTTCGCACTCAGTTAACAGATGCTTGAAAGATGCATCACATTTCTTTTCAATGTACTCTTGAATGGACGTCTTCTGACGCCTCAGTGCGTCTCCTCCAGTGAGAAGGATGTGTGTGAACTTCTCAGTATTTCTACCAAAGACTTTCCTGATGAGTTCTATGGTCTCTTTCTCCTCTTTTGTAAATCTTCCAAGACTCAACACCAACAGAAAGACATGTGGTCCTGGAGACAGCAGGCTGATGCATTTTCCAATCTCCCTGTTAACTTCTTCATGGCTTAGTGTTGTGTCAAACAGACCAGGAGTGTCGACAACAACAACAGGCCGACTGTTCACATCACTCTTTGCTTTCTGACAATGTCGAGTGATTGAAATTTGACTTGCTTCAGCTTTAAACCGCTCTCTGCCAAGGATGGTGTTTCCTGTGGAGCTTTTCCCCACACCAGTCTTCCCAATCAGCACAATCCTCAGAGGATCTGCTCTCTGTTGCTCAGCATCACCTGGAAAGACAAGCAGACGAGAAGTCACTGGAAAAGTCCTTTTATTGTTAAGCTAACTTACGAAAGGTTCAGAGTTGATACGTGGAGACAATGACTGGACAAACTGAGGAGGTAATGAAGCAGAACACTTTGAAGATCAAATCTTTATAGTCTTTCATGCTCTCTGTTTTTCAACTGGATCTGATCTGGTTGTGAATGTCAATGACTAGAGACAGTGCTACATCATGGAGACATGAAGGAAAGTGTCTCAGCAGAGAGCCAAGTAGAGCAGTGCAGGGAAATCTACACCTTCAATTAAAAACCCACAAGCCAGTTTTCTAAGGACTCTTAACAATGAGCAACATATGGAAAATGTTTTGGATTAACACACAAGTAAAACATTTTACACCTCATATCATAATCATATCATATCTTCTATCAGTCTGTCATGGCCAGCACCCTCTTCTCCTTGTGGTCTGCTGGGGAGGCAGCATCTCAGCCAGTGACACCAGCAGACTGAACAAACTGATTAGGAAAGCTGGCTCGGTCATCGGCTGCAGGCAGGAGACCTTGGAGGCAGTGGTGGAGAGGAGGACGCTGAACAAACTGTTATCTATTATGGACCACCAGGACCACCCTCTCCACCACACACTGGATAGACAGCGGAGCGTCTTCTCCAAGAGACTGAGACAGCTGCGTTGTCTGAAGGAACGCTTGAGGAGATCCTTCCTACCAAGAGCCATCACTCTCCATAACTCTTCCTCGCTGTGTGACAGATAACATTCTGGTCTTTATTCCTGGACTCAATGGCAAATCTGCACTAATGGTTGAAAACCTTGCTTATCCCTGCCTCTGCACATTTTAACTGTATTTTTTGTACATAGATTGACTTGTGTGTTTTTGTACCTACTTCTCCACGACTGTTTTTGATAACTGCTTGACTTGTTTTTTGAGTGCTGCAACTGTGGAGTTTCCCAACTTGGGATTAATAAAGTAAATCTATCTATCTATCAATCTATAATCCAAACGTTAAAAGATTATTAAAGTTCCACTTTACGGGAAAGAAAAAAGCATGAAATACATTCATTTGTATATTAGAATATTTCCGGGACTTACCGTGATGTTTGTTGTCCTCAGCTGATTGATTTTAGTCATTTCAGAGATCTTTTGTATTTGGGCTGATGCAAATGTAGTTGGGGTGTAGCTGCTCCTCATCCTCTCCACAGTGTCCAGCAGTTTTGGGATCTGCTGCTGGTCCTTCATGCTGAGAACAACATGTCTTCCTCCAAACTTCTCCAGGAGCTCCTGGACCTCTCTGGTCTCTCTGATAAAGTCGTCAACAGCTGGAGCTTCAGGATGTGACTCCACAGTGAACAGAAGGATGATGAAGTCTTTGACTCCACAGCCAAATGTGTTCTGGATGGTCTCCAACTCTCCCTTGTCTTCATCAGTGAGGGGACCCACAGGTAGGACCAGGATGAAGGCGTGGACGCCCTCAGGGTCACAGTGGGAGACACACCTGAGTGATTCCTCCATCACTTCCTGTTGAGGTTTTCCATATAAGACAGGAAGCTCCAGCAGGGAAAGCCAGCGTCCACTCACCTCTGCCTGACCTTGAACCCACTGTGATGAGCTGGAGGCTGAATGAAGCTTCTGACCTAAGATGACCTCTGCTGCTGAGGTCTTTTCAGCTCCTCTCCTCCCACACAGAACCAGGTTTAAAGCTGGTCTGACCCGTTCAGACTTTGGTCTCAGGGGGTCTTCAGTGATGGAGAGGAAGGATCCAGGAAAGTCTTCAGTGATGGAGAGGAAGGATCCTCTGGTTTTACCCACAACATTCTCAATCTTCTCCATCAGCTCCTGGTGGTTCTCTGAGGTCATACTGTACCATCTTCCTCCACAGTCTTCAATAAGCTGATCAACACACTGGTTTTCCTCATTATGTGTTCTGATGACCATTGAATGCTGCAAAACATTCTGACCAAACAAACCAAACAAGATGAACTTCAGTGTTTTTCTGGTTTCTTCAGTGAAGTCAGAAGGTTTCACCAACAGCAGCAGAACATTTGGACCAGGAGGAATCAGGCTGATGGATTTCTTCATCTCTGTTCTCACGTTCTGCACCGACAGATCCAAGACATTTGAAGCTCTGACTACAGTTAATGGTTTTCCTCTCCACTCTCCATGTTTGGCTGAGCTTTGTCCAGATGTAATTTTGTCCCTGGTGATGAAGTTCTGAAGTTTGATCTTCTTGTCATCCCTTTTCCCCAGAAGAAGGATCCTGAGTCCAGTTGCTGAGAGACACAAAAAATTCTTCTGTTTCAGTTCAGTTCAGGTTGAAGTCATGACAGCAGTGCACAGTCGGCATTAACTCAGGCATGTTTTAAACTGGAGGTCACCTCAATAATCAGTCACCATTATGATGCAGCTGCTTTACACCAGAAATCAACTCAGGGAAGAAGTTGAGTTCAGAGCAGTAGATGTTGACTGGTGCAGTGTTTATGTCCACCTCTAAACCTTTGTTGACATGCAGTGTTGTTGGAACTGACAACCCCAACATTAGATCACCTCAATAATAAATCCTCTAAACAGTAAATCACCTCAATATTAAAACTCACATCAGCATTCAAACATGTTTTTTTCCACCTGAATTCAGTGATAGGAGGTGAACCGCACACACACACACGCATGCACACACACACACATGTTTCTGCTTGTCCTTTTCCTCTGCTCTTTCAAACACTCCAAACAAATTATGTTTAGTTGAGCATTTTACACCTCAAATCATAATCTTGTAATTAACACCATTAAAAAAAAGTGTCAGGTCTCTCGTCACATTGAGAAATGATTTAAGTTTCACCTTAAAGAAAAGAAAAAAAAACACAAAATACATTTATTTGTATAACATTGGTATATAGGAACAGGTATAAACATTAAATCTGAATGTTGAGAAAAAGTCAAACATCAAGATGAGGTCAATTTGTTTTTTCATCTTTGTGTCATTATTTTTGTTGCTGTTCAGATCAGTGATTTATTGTAATCTTTAATGTAAATATTATGAAGACTCCACCTACTTTCAGTCATTGGCTTATTCCTTGGCTGTAGCAGTGACTTTATATTCCTAACCAAGTGTAACCCTGAAAAAACAGGACAGTGTTAATTAGTTGTTTCATGATTTAACTTCGGCTGCTATAATTCAGAACTTACCAAAAGCTTTGCGAGCCGTCAGTGGTTCCTTCTGCCTCTGTCCTGGCAGATCATCCATCATGTCTTCAAAAACATCACAGCTGACATGTTCTCCACTGTTCTCCTTCACTACCTGACCAAGGCGTGCCAGCAGCTCACAGCGTTCCAGGTTCTTCTGCCTCAGGTACCTGTAGCTACAGCTTCTGATCAACTCTGTCAGTGGTGGACGTTGCAGATAATCTTCTTGGGCTTCTGAACTCTCCTCTCTACATGTTGATATCAGTAACAGTGAATGATCCAGAGAGTCGTCACTGAAGTACGTCAGGATTCTGAGGAGCCTCAGTTTGTGTCCCTCAGTGAAATCTTCAGGCTGGAGAACCAGCAGGAACACATGAGGTCCAGGAGCTGAGAGACTCACACAGTTTTTCAAGTGTTCTCTGCGTTCGTCTTCAGTGATGTTTGGATGCAGGAGATTTGGGGTGGTGATCACCACAACTTCTTTGTTTTTGTACGTTAATCTGCCTCTCACACAGCAGTCTGGTTCCCCATCAGTGGTAAAGGAGCCATGACCAAATATGAGGTTCCTCACAGAACTCCTGGCTGGCCAGCTGTTCCCCAGTAGAACAACCCTCAGCTCAGACACTGAAAAGAAATTAATTTCATTTAATTATTATTGATTAGGATTATCACAAAGTGAAATATTGTAAAATTCATTATGTATTATCTGTGTATGTATAATATAATATAATATAATATAATATAATATAATGTAATAAAATATAATATAATATAATGATAAACTTACTATTAGGTGGTAGCCAATCCATGCTGTTGCTGCGCTTCCGAGGACTCAGACCAGCTGTTAACATCAGAACACATTAAACATCAACATGTGACTGGTGAAGGCTCTGCCCCCTGACACTGAGTGCAGGAGAAGCGTTTCAGCACAATGGGTGCAGAAAATTAATAATCAGTGTGAGGAACACAGCGACACAGTCCACATTATCTTATGGTATATATTACTGAATAATGTCAAAATGGTGCCATTTGTGTATGTAACAAAACATGTTGTAATAATTTTAAGTTGAGGTTAAGATGGGAGTAATATCTCACTTGTGCACCTTAAACTGTAAATATACAAACTGAACTGAACAGACATTTAAACAAGATGATAATGTGACAGGACTCACCTGGTGCTGCAGTCGCCATGATGTCAGATAACGGGAAACATCTGAACTGTCAGTGGCTGCATGAAGGAAACCGGATACTTTATTTATTTAATTAATTTATTTATACCTTAGTCTCAACAGGGTCTGTTGTTGTCAACATTTTGTCACTGCAGAAAACAAAATGTAAAAGTAAATAATATATTTACTCACCCAAATGTTCAGTCGCTTCAACGGTATGAGTCCTCCTGGTTTTACTGGCTGGATCCAGTCAGTGTTGATTTTGTTGTTGGCGGACTGTTTACTATACTTTAACTCCACATAACATATTAACATATTACTTGTGTGTTTCGCAATTCAACTTACCCGTGTAGACGCTTCCTCTTGCGGAAGCGCATCGTATTCACTGGATAGGCTGTTTTATTTAATGTTTTAATCCTTCAGCAGTGCAAAATGTCGGCGCTCCTGTCATAAGTCCGAGACCACATTGAAAGTGAAAGTGGAGTTAACCGTATCGGTACAGCGCGCTGCAAAAATATTAAAAACATAACTCTAAAAGCATAGCTACGAAATCAGTCCGCCTTGATTTTTTTTTTTCGTGACAGCACCCTGACACCGACTAAAATCTTTTTTAAAGCTCAAAAAGTTTGACTTGTTTGATGAAAAGCTGTATTTGGGTGGAGCGCTGTTGTAGGTGCAGTTTAATAGTTGTCCAGTAGGTGGCACTGTGGCAAAAAATAATATTCAAGAGCAGCACATACGGGTACTTTTTTCAGACCAGGTGCTGAAAGGCAACAAAAAAAATCTTCAGAGCAGTAGATGTCGACTGGTGCAGTGTTCATGTTGACCTCTAACCCTTTGTTGACATGTGTTGTTGGAACTGACAACCCCACTGTTACAGAGGCTCAATGGATGTTGGTTGCTCTGTCATATCAATCGCAAAGTGGCACCGGTCCCCCAAGAATAGCTCACAGGTTGATTTGAATTGGTTTTCTGTCTTTGATTTAAGGTTGGAGAAACATGCATGCATGTGTGTGGTTCTGAAAAAAAGGCACATAAAAACAAATCAGCCAAACGCCCAAACCAAGACACTGTTCAAACACTGACAATTACATTATTTTTTTGAATTAATAGGTAAAATATAAGTCATAGAGTTCTTATCTATGAGGACTACAACTAAAAAGCTCAGTTTAACTCACAGTGAGGTGGCAGCCACTCCATACTGTCACTGATCAGCTGTTCATTTAGAACACACTATCAACATCTGAAGCTTAATGGAGCACAAAATACAACAGCTGGGACTTCAGCTAAAAGACTGAAGTTTCTGTGTAGACTGTTGAGACATGCTGACATTGCACTGATTAAAATATTTGTTGACACGTTATAATTGATGTTTCCAAGACAACATAAACTCCAAGTTCAGTACCTGCTTTCTCCTGCAACAGGGGTTTGCTGGGACCTATCCCTGCTGTAGATACTAATTCGATTTAATTTAATAATCATTTAGTTTACGTTACTTTGAAAATAAACTTACAGCGTGGGGTAGTATTTTTTTCACTACCATCCATCTGACTCAGGACTGAAAATGGTATGGTGCTATCTCGGTCTTTTTTTTAGTTGAAAATTCATGAAATATCTCAATTCTTCACCTTTTGAAATAAAATGTTAATATAGAAACTGAATTTAATAGACATTTAAACTAACTAAAAACTGTGACAGAAATCACCAGGTGCTGCAGTTGCAATAATGTTCACTGGAAAAAAGGACACAAGAACACTTTGTTATTATTATTATAATTTTTTCATTCTTTTATTTTTTACCTGTGTCACAGTGTTGCCCAACACTTTGTCACTGACAAACTTTTTTGCAAGTTTTTAGTAACAACTGATAGGTGTGACGGCAATTGACCTGATCAACAGGTCAATGGTATTGGTTGTCAAAATTGAACATTAGATGTTGGTAACCGTGGACAAGTGGAACATCCAGAAGCAGAGACAAATGTACGGACACACAATTTGTCAGTATTGAAATGTGCCCCTTTTTTTTTTTTTTATCTGTGAGAATACACACATCAAAAAGTTGTGTGTAACTTGTGTTGTAACCAAGAACAGATTCCTGCTTATGGTTGTTTTTGTTGTTGCGGTCGTCATTATATGAAGTAACCAGTGCAGGGGGTAGCCGAAAGGAGTTTACATTCTAAGGGGGAAAAAAGCTCAGAAATGTCGCTTTAATCTCCGAATTGTGTTTTGGGGGAAAAGTGAGAATATTCTGACAGGGTGCGGCCTTCTTCCTATTCAATGGCCCGCTCCCACCGAGTCCACGTACCGGACAGGCAGACAGGCGTGAAGGATCAGGCAGCCCTCCGCCAATCCGACACTGACTCCACCTGGCGACGACGCCCCTAGTGGCCAATTCTAGGCTATACGGAACATCCGGGCCTTTTTGGCTTCTTGCTTGGCGATCCGTCGCCATTAGTGCAAGTTCGAGTAGCCTGCGCTCGCTCTTTGGGGACAATTTCTTCAAACTCTCGTGTTTTCCACCCCGAGGGAAACGTTTAAGGCGGTGTTAGCTGCTTCCTGCCTTCTTTAACGGGTCGCGACCGTAAACTTCCGGGGGGGGTTGGCCCCGTGTGGCGAGCTTTCGTCCTCTCCTCTAGCCGCCTGCTCGACCTGAGACGCACACATCGTGTCTCTCTTTTTCTTTTCGGTTTACTTTGTGCTCAAGATGTCGCCGTGATGGGGTCTCCGCGTTTGACAGAAATGAATCAGGGCCTTCGCCGCCTGACCCGCACACAAAGCCGCCCGCTTTCCTGCCCCGTGTCTCTGTTTGATGCTAGAGAGCTCGGCGGCTCTCTGCCCGGAGTTCGGCCTCGACACCGCTCACTGCACGGAGACCAGCATGGAGAAAAACCCCAACAGCAGCAGCAGCACCAAGGTTCCGCCCCGTTCGAGTTCTACAGGCCCGCCGCCTGGAGAAAGTAAAGCTAAGTCAGGTGAGAAGGGCTTCGTGGTGGGATGTCATTTTCCACGCTGCGGGCCCCCCCTCGGCGGCCTTGCGGGGCCTAGCGGTGGAGGCGGAGCGGGGGGGCCCTGTTTATCAGGGCTGACGTCGCTGCCAAAACATTCGAGTTAAGCTTTGGAGCTAAAGCTAACATGCTAACTGAGAGAACGCGAACGGACGACGTTCACGCTGTCAGTTGTATTCGTTGAAAGGCACATTTTTGTTTTAAAAAAATTGACGCTAAACGTTTAAGATATTGTCATTTTTGACAATATCTTGAACCTTTGGTTTGGAAGAGAGAGTTTCCCCTCCCCTTCGTTGAAAGTTTTCCAGCTGGTCGCTAGCGTCTAAATCCGCTGACTTTGACCCTTCAACATGTCGGCGTGCTAAGTTGATTCCTTTTTTTTAAACTCTGCGTCTTCTCGACGCCTTTTTTTTCCCCCGTCCAAACTTCTACGTATGTAATGTGAAACGTATTCATCTGTTTAGCTGCGATATCCGATGAGTTGGTGCTGTTATCTTGGTGGAGTGTAACTGTAACTAGTTGATTATAAAGTGTCTGTTTAACCAGTAAAACCATTGAATTAGTCTTCTAAGCAACAACAGTCGTTGTCAATAAACTCGAGGCGCCCAGGCAGTATTTTTTTTTTTACATCTGTATAACTTGATAGGGAGCAGTTGTCAGGTCCACAATCATAGTTTAAAACAAAAATTAAGATAATTGGAACTGTGAAATGCAGAATGCGGTGAAATATCTGATAATCAACAAATTGTTTCCAGTTATATGAGTTTAATGACCTGATATTCATGTTCGAAGCCCTGACACTGTTTCCTGGTGTTGTTTTTGTCATGACTAAATTTAAATGTCAAGATTTGTTTGTTTGCTTGCTGCTGTGTTTCAGACGGTAAGAATAATGGAGGCTCCAAGCGCTACAGCCGCAAGCGCGAGCCCTCCTTCCCCAAAAGTGACACTTTCCCTGGCCCCCGCCGCACCAACCCACAGAAAGGCAAGAATTTTGACAAGAGACCCGCTCAGAGAGGCGGGCGACAGTATGGAGTCGCAGGCGGAGGACGACGTGAGGAGGTGGGTCCGAGGTCCGCGCCCGAGTCTGTACAAGGCATTCCGAGCAGCGTCGACGTCACCCCGTCGCTCTCTGTCCCTCCGCAGGTAGCAGAGACGCGCCGGGCCGAGTTCAGCCCGGCTCAGTTTGCAGGACCCAAAAAGATCAGCCTGAATCACCTGCTGAACTTCACCTTTGAACCCCGAGGGGCAGGCGCAGGCCTCTTGGATGGAGGCCCCTCCGGCTGGGGCCGCCGCAACAAATGGGGCCACAAGCACAAGCCCTTCAACAAGGAGCTGTTCCTGCAGGCCAAGTACGGAGCACGACGACCCCGGGTCCAGTCGGACCGAGAGAGAACCCAGAACCAGAACCCAGAACCAGTTCTGCTGTATCTCTCTCTCTCTCTCTCTCTCTCTGTCTTTGTCACAGCTGCCAGTTTGTGGTGACTGATGAGCAGGACTACCAGGCCCACTTCACGGACCCAGACACTCTGGTCAACTGGGACTGTGTGCAGCAAGTGGTGAGTGGGGAGCCACTGGCGTCAGCCAGCGTGCACCAGTAACATGAAGCCACCGACAGCCATCTGCATGCACAACATGCCTTCCCCGGCCATTCAGTGCAACTCTGCGTTTCCCAGCCACTGGCGCCTGAGCACCACCTAGTGGCACTAACGCATCATTGCCAGTCAGTGTGCCTATACACACAGGTCACCTGTTGAATTGGAAATAGACCCATGACCCGGAGAATTGCACAAAACTTAAATATGGCAGTAAAAACTGGTGATGGAAACAGCAAAACTTGGAAAAACCTCTCAAATATGACTCAAAGGTTTTGAGGCTCTCATGAGGTGGTTTTTCATACAGATCCATATCGAGGTGTATGGCAAAAGTGTCACGGAAACACAGTTTTCACATTGACACGTCAGCGGACGGGACGTACGGGGTCACGTGACCAGTTCAGCGACCAGTGACAATGGCGCCTTCTACTTTAAGATGACCTGAATGACTGAGAACCTTCACAGACAGATTCAAGCAGATAAATATGGATTACAGTGGTCCCTGGTTTATCACGGGGGACACGTTCTAAAAATAACCCGCAATAGACGAACTCTGCGAAGTAATCAGCTTTTTTTTTTTTACAATTATTCTACATGTTTTAAGCCGTAAAACCCACAACCACACACCTTTATACACTTTTCTCAGACAGGCATTAACATTTTCTCACATTTCTCTCTTATTTAAACTCTCAAAGTTACACAAAAAAAATCTGTGAAACCGCGAGGCCGAAAGGTGAGGGACCACTGTATTTAAAGAATTTAAGCCGGTTTCTGTAGTTGGCAGATTTTATGCAGACCTGCTGCCAAAATTCTGCAATTCTGCAACTCTACAACTGATACGCGACGGCCTCACTGACGACTGTCAACGTTTCACTCCTCTGCAGCGCATCTACAGTCACGAGGTGCCGTCGTGCCCCATCTGTCTGTACCCTCCGGTGGCTGCACGCATCACCCGCTGCGGACACATCTTCTGCTGGCCGTGCATGCTGCACTACCTGTCTCTGAGCGACCGCAACTGGTCCAAGTGTCCCATCTGCTACGAGGCCGTCCACGGCGGCGACCTGAAGAGGTGGGACGCAGTCGGGAACACCTGGGTGGGGGCGGGAGGAAGGATGACGCTCACGTCTCTCTCTGTCTCCCCCTCGGCAGCGTCGTCGCCATGGAGACCAGGCAGTACGCGGCTGGTGATGTCATCACCATGCGCTTGATGCGGAGGGAGAAAGGCTCTCTGGTGGCCATGCCCAGCTCTCAGTGGGTGAAGGTGGAGGAGCCCGTTCGCCTCGAAGGTGAGGACGTCAAGTGTGCGACGGTGACGAATCGACTTCGAGGAGCCGCAAGCTGCGTTTCCATTTTGCATAAAATAAAAGAAATGTTTCTGGAATTTCGACAAAGTACACTTGCGATTTGCAGGTGTTTTTCATTGACTGGTGTGAAGATCATCAGTCTGGTAATTCTCCTAAAACCTCGTCCCGTGAGACTTTTGTTTGCTTTTGGTTGTTATATTTTTCTCTTTGATGACTTGTAAACTCCTCCGTCCAATCATAACTCGCCATTTTCACTGGTCAGTGAACTGGTCACGTGACCCCGTACATCACGTCCACTGACGTGTCACTGGGAAAAAAGTGTTTCCATGACACTTTTGCGATATTACTGGATGGATGTGAAAAACGTGTGAAAAACCACCTGATGAGAGCATCAAAACCTTTCAGCCGTATTTTAGAGAGAGTTCTTCCAAGTGCAGCTGTTTCCATCACCAGTTTTTATTGCCATATTTAGGTTCTGGGCAATCCTAGGGTCATGGAAACGCAGCTACAGAAGAGACAAAGTCATGCTTGTTTGTTTGCTTGTTTGTGTGTTCCAGACACTCGTCTCAGTCCGTACTCCAAGCTGCTGCTCACCTCCCCGGCTCAGGCCCTCAACATGCTGGAGGAGGAGAAGGCCATCCTGCAGGTGCAGCTCAGCCAAGAGGAGGACGCACCGAGCTGCTTCATCCAGAGCGCCCTCTGTCTCCTGCAGGTGAACTGCGACCGCCGCCTGTCTCTGCGTTGTGACACGTCTTCATCCTTTCAACCTGTTTGGGGTGGCTGCCGACTTATCACTGTCTCAAAACCATCTTCTGTTGTGTTGTGTTGTGTTGCAGGAGCGAGAAGAGGAGCTGCTGAAGCAGCTGAAGGCAAACATCGGAGACGGGTTTGACTTGTCCTCCCTGACTCTGGACGAGCCGGCGTCAGAGCCGGAAGTCCAGACCATCACCAGCCACAGCAAGGTGAGTCCTGGCTGCCGCTGTGCCGCTGTGATGTTGCCACTTTGATCTTACACTTTAATTTGTGTGTGTGTGCGTGTGTTTTCAGCCGGTGCTGCAGTACTCGTCTGCCTTTGATGATGAGGTGGAGGAGTTCCCTGAAGACTCCTCCGTGGAGCTGCCACACGGCTCCGAGGGTGCTTTGCAGTGCGTGCCGGAGGAGGTCCCAGCCCTGACTTCAGTGGATGAAGGTGCTCCAGAGGCTCCACCAGACCAGGATGGCTCTGCCAGGCAGGTGGAGCCGGGCCACCAGCCCGCCAGCACGGTGCACGGACCTTACTACTACTTCTACCAAGGTGAGTGAGGCGACCTCTGACTCACGGGGCGTAAAGAGGCGTTGACTCACCACCACCTCAGCCATGACCATGACCCTCTGTCATTTGTAAGAAATGAATCCAGTCCAGGCTACGTGTTGATTTTATGTTTTACAGGAGGGCAGGGGACCTGGATTTTTTTTTGGGAAATGTGGACTTTTAACAGTGCATCGTGTGCGGTGACAGAGGGGGAATTATTTTTTAGTGACGTGCTTATGTAAAAATTTTCTTTCTTTCTTCATTCATTCATTCATTCATTCATTCATTCATTTATGTATTTATTTATTTATTTAGTTTGATTGATTAATGTAAATGAGAGTGGCAATAAATGTTATTTTTCCAAATCAAAATCAATCTTCTTCTTCTTCCTCTTCTTCCTCTTCCTCCACTGCAGCTGAGGACTGCCAGCAGATGTTCCTGCACCCTGTGAATGTTCGCTGTCTGCTGCGCGAGTACGGCAGCCTGGAGGCCAGTCCCGACTCCATCACAGCCAGCGTGGTGGAGATAGTGGGACACACGGTGACGGAGGTCAGCTCACACACATCCCAGATGGTTCACTCATCAGGGCCGAACCTTTCTTCTCAGAGCGACGCTTACTGACCCTCGCTGATTATGTTCGACTGATTGTTTCCTCTCTTGCCGCTCCGCTTCTTTCAGGAGATCCGCCGTCGCCATCGCTACCTGGCTCACCTGCCGCTAACCTGCGAGTTCAGCATCTGCGAGTTGGCCCTGCAGCAGCCGGTCTTGTCTAAAGAAACTCTGGACTCTTTTGCAGGTTGGAAAAAAAACCAAACAAAGAACAACTGTTAGGGCTCTTTCCAGGAAGTGGATTATCAAGCTGCTGGGGTTTTTTTTTTTTAAACGTGCCACTCGCTGTGCTAGCATGATGCCTAGAATTTTGCAAAACCTAAATATGGCAATAAGAACCTGGTGATGGAAACAGCTAAACTTGGAAAAACCTCTCAAATATTTTTCAGACGTATCCATATAGAGGAATATCACAAAAGTGTCATGGAAACACTTTTCCACATTGACAAGTCCGCGGTCACGTGACGTACAGGGTCATGTGACCAGCTCACTGATCAGTGAAAATGGCGCGTAATGATTGGACGGAGGAGGAGACGGAATATTTTTTACAATCATTAAAGAGAAAAATATGACAACCATTCTTGACAGCAAGCAAACGTAAACAAACGAAAGAATTACAGCTTACGTGCTCCACACCATTTAATGGAAACGCCTGCAAATCGCAATTGTATTTTGCCGAAATTTTAGAAATACGCTTTTATGTTGCGCAAAAACTGTCCTGGAATCGCAGCTGCTGACTGGTGGTCCACGTTTTTTTTCCTGCAGATGAGTTGGAGAAGAGGAGGCGCCTGAGGCAGAAGAAGGTGAGGGAGGAGAAGCGCAGGGAGCGCAGGATCGAGATGGAGGAGAACAAGAAGCAGGGGAAATGTACGTGGAGCCGGAACGTCTACTGGTTCAGTCCGGAGGCTCCAGACAGACAGACAGACAGACAGACAGACAGACTGACCAACATTTCTCCCCCACAGTTCCTGAGGTCCACATCGGGCTGGAAAACCTGCAGCAGTTTCCAGCCTTTGGCTCTCCTCCGCTGTATCACAGCAGCCCCCCCGTACAGCCTGAGTTCCTGTTGGTCCCCCCGTCCCCACTGAGCAGCAGCCCATCACCTGGTAGGTCCTAATGGGGCCAGTGGATTTTATTTTTGCCTCAGTACCTCGAGTGGCCACTGGGGGGATAAAAGAAATTGGCCATATTGCCAGTCTGGTCTCCAGTTCTTATAATACATCCATGGCCTTCATCTTCTCTTTCAGAGGGGACCAGCTTCCCGCTGCTGAACGGACAGTGCTCATCGCCCCCTGTTGGCAGCATGGAGGACGACTCCCACTGCATGTCCTTCGCACAGGTGTGTGTGTAAGAAGATGATGATGATGTACGCACACAGTCGTCGAGGTGAAGCGTCGAGTTTGACTCGTCCTCTGTTGCACACACAGATGCTGAGAGACGGGAGAGCCCGGGCGGAGGCGGGGCCAAGGAGCGCTCCAAAGAAAGGTGCGAAAACCACAAACAGTTCAAGTATTAGAGGCCGTTGCTGAAACTGATTGATCTTTATTCTAGTTTTTCATCCCCCGCTGGGCCTTTCAAAATAAAATGAATCACTCCTTTGCCGAACCAACGGCTTCAAGAAACCAAAGAATAAAACTTGGTTATTTTAAAAGTCCCTGTGTCTCTGGGCCAATGGCCAATCGCAAGTGAGACTTGACAGTGGCTCGCATACCACTGATCTGGGAGGGCAGATTATTCCCTTAACTCTTTCCCTCAGTTTACACTAGCAGTCAACGGTTTGGACCACACCTTCTCATGCAAATCTTTTTTTTTTTTTATCTTTACAACTTTGTACACTGCAGATATCGAAGACATCAAATATATGAACAAGATATGTGTAATTATTCAGCAAAGAAAAACACGTTCAATAACTAAATATGCTTTTTTATGAAAGGTGGCTGTTTTGAAGAATTGAAATATAAAACATGCTTGAGTTATTTTACACTTTGTTTCCTCCGTAATTCCATGTGTGTTCATACGTACTTTTGATGCCTTCAGCGACAAACTACAATGTCAATAGTCATGAGAATGAAAGAAAAGACATCCAATTCACAGGGTGTGTCCAAACTTGACTGGTAGTTCATATATATGGAGTTTGCTGAGCTGAATTTATTATTATACTAGATTTCCAGTCAGACCAGGTTTTTTTTTTTTGTTTGTTTGTTTCCTGACGTCACTTTACCGTCTTTCAGACCAGCTGCTCGCTCCGCCAGCGGCAGACAGCGACGGAGAGAGCGACGGCTCCGACCGGGTCCCTGTTCCCAACTTCCAGAACTCCTTCAGCCAGGCCTTCGAGAGGGCACTGCTGCAGCTGGACACTGGGGGCGCTCCGCCGCCACAGGCACCTGTTGAGCCAGGTCTGTGGCCAGTTCATTCTCCCTCAGTAACAACAGCAGGGATGCTTTTTGCCTTTGCTGTTCAGCTCATTGTTCATGTCGTTGTTTTTCAGAGGAGAGAGGAGGCAAGAAGAAGAAGAAGAAGCAGAAGCTCCTGTTCAGCACCTCCATGGTCCACACAAAGTAGAGGACCCTCCAGTTCACGCCTCCTAACCCCCCCCCCCCAGTTGATATTCCCACTGTCAGCGTCAGGGCTCTTTTGGAACTTTAAGCTTTAGGTTTTTAGGTCAAAGGTCATGCTGCTATGTCTTTCTTCTTCTCTGGTGGTTGTGCAGCTACACCTTGATTGCTCTCGGCTCTGGTGGAGTATTGGCGTCCACGAGATGATTGTGTGGTGCTTTCAGCAGAGTAGCAGTCAGCCAGCTGCAGCAGACAGGGGGCGCCGGCGAATCTCTCCAGGCTGCTCAGATACCACCCAACCTCAAACACTCATGCAGATTCCCCCACCCCCCCTTTAACAGCTTGTCATTCATAATAACGTGGACTTCCATCAGCGGCGTGGATCTTCTGCTATCTTCTAACTACGGCATGAATCTGTAATGTTGTGACACCTTTGTGAGGATGTGGAGGCGCAGTATAGCATCAGAGACGGACGGAGGGTCGTGCTGCTCCAACAGAACTCACAGAGTCAACCTAAGTTTCCAAATGTCTACTAACCTTTGAGTTGGACATCCTCCCACCCCCCACCACCAGCTAAATGTCAGTGTTGCTGCTGCGTGCAGAGAAGCAGAAGTTCAAGGAATGACTGAGAATCATTTTGGTGGAAGGTTCTCAACTTCACCCTTTTACTTTTTGAGCAAAGTTTAGCCACTAGGGAGCAGATCCTGATCTGTCCAAATAATAAAAAAAATATGCACTCAGTTTTTGGATCTTCTGTCATTTTTTTTTCTGATTTTAAATGGTGACCAGGTGATGCTGACCAGACATTGCCTCACGAGGGCAATTTAGCAAATCTAAAAAGATGAAAGGAGTAAAAGATGTTCATACAAGAGGGGGGAAATGGTTATATTGCTGGTGTGTTCTCTTGCAACTGTCTGGTTCAGGTTAGCTGGCACTGGAGTTGAACAGAAATGATCCTATTGGTCAGGACTGTGATGGGATTATCCCCACTGTGTCACGTGAAGCAACAAATATTTACCTTATAAACGAAATAAACCGGAAGTTTCGATGGTTAGGCTTCAAAACAAAAAAAAAATACGGACGTGCCCTTTTTGAATATTTATATTTCTTTCTCCTTACATATTGTTTCCAATACCTGTATTGAGTTGCGTTTGGTTTTTATTGCTAACCTTTGAGACTAAACTACAATGGGAGTCCACATCCTTTTCAGACATGCCCAAAGGTCGACATACTTGACTCCTCGGCATGTTTGTTCCGTCTTTTATTCTGAAAAGTACAAGCCGGAAGCGTGGTGTTGTGCCACCCAGCTTGACTCCGCCCTCGGAGACTAAGCAGCGAGGCGGCTCGTTGAGCTGCTGTCTAGTCCAGCCTGTCAACAACAGTGCAACCTGAGACGGGATATCCAGCCAGCCAGCCAGCCAGCCAGCCAGCGGAACCAGCTAGTTAGCCTATCGGCTAGCCGCCGCCACCGCAGCAGCAGCAGCAGCACCACTGAACACCAAGTGTCACCACCCGCAAACATCCCGTCAAGTTACCTTGACGATTTCTTTTTTCCTTGCGTTGTATTCGTGTGCGTGTAGTTTGAAGTACTTTCGACGACAGCAGAGGAGGAGCAGCGGCAGACTTCCCTCGCTCGGTGAGTTGTCTCCAGTCGGGATCAAACAGGAAGAAGAAGAACAACTCACAGTCGAGAGGGGGGGGAAAGGGAAAAACAGGTTCGGCCACTGTTTCCATTTTGCCACTTGTTGAGTTGTTAGCTCGCCGCCACTTAGCCGTCGAGCTGTCGGTCGGTAAGCTCCCCTGCCAACCGACAGCTTTTGGCTCCATGTGTTCCCTGAAGGCATCACCGCCGCCGCCGTTCAATTTGTGCGTTTGATTTCACGCCTTGAGTGTCTCTCTAAAACTCGACCTGGCTCCGTTGGGGTCCGCCTCGGTCCAGTGGGAGGAGTAGGTCCGAACTGGGAGGAGAAGTCTGTTTTTTGTTTTTGTTGGTTTGTTTTTAAACTGCTTGTTTCAATGTTGGTTTTGTTTTTAATTGTGGCATAGCTGAATTTAAGGTGCGTGTTGGTTGGTGTGCGCATGTCAAGTGTGAGGATACCTGACTGACAGGTGAATATGTCTTCCCGCCCGGTACAGTCAGGTTTTATGGTGCCCATCCCTTCCAAAAGTCTTTGATTACCCTCGATAAATGCATCTTAATGCGACAGTTCAGTTCTGTAATCATAAGTATAATCCTAATCCTCCACTCCTTCCAACTTTTTTACTGTTATCAAGGACTTCAGTGTGTGTGTGTGTGTGTGTGTGTGTGTGTGTGTCCTCTCCACTCTCATGGAACCAGGTGCAAACTTCTGTCACTGCTGGACCTCGAAAAGCCCCCACCCCCAAAAAAAAAAAACCTTTGAGACATTTGAGAAAACAACTCAACAGCAAGGAATCACGACCTGCCGACTCGACACCACGCACAGGTGGAAGTGCGTTCTTTGTGTCGTCGTCCCCCCCACCCCCGTGCTTGTCACGTTATATAACCTCCACCTTTGGACGAGAGGCCGAGTCGGCGTCGCACCTGCGCTCAGGCTGCTCCACATCCTGTTCCGCCAACACCTGCGGGAGGCTGCGATCCGTCACAAAGTAGTCCCCCCCACCCCCCCCACCCTGACGTCGCTGTCGCGTCACCGCCGAACTCAACTCGTTGTTTCGGCGCAATGTCGAGTTGCCTGCTGGGTAAATTTCCCTTTGTGTAACCTGAGGAACCAGGTCACCAACCCAGTATTTTCTTCTTCTCTTCTTCTTCTTCTTCTGCCCCCGAGGATGAGGAGGATGATGATGATGATGATGATGATGATGATGAGGTCACACTGGTTCTTCTCACACTCCAGATGTTGTGTAGCCCAACCCAGCCCAACCCCCTCTTGTGGCTCCTGGTGTCGAAGTAGACTCGGTGCAACACAACACCGGTGTTGTGGTTCCAGTTTGGCGTTCCAGCAGAGAGGAGGCCTTTCCTGTTCTTCTCTTCCTGTTTTTTACACTTTGGACAAACGTCCGTCCGCCTCTCATCTGACGACACAAACACCAGCCGGTGACGTGTCACTCAGACGGGACCGTGTGTAGGTGCTGCTGACGGACTAGAGTGTGTGTGTGTGTGTGTGTGTGTGTGTGTGTGTGTGTGTGTGTGTGTGTGTGCACGCTCAGGTAATGACTTTCTGCTGCGTTCTTTCAGCGAGAGTGTGTGTGTGTGTGTGTGTGTGTGTGGGTGTGTCTGTGTTTGCAGGGTAATCACATCATGCCAGCCACATTCTCTTTGTGTGTGTGTGTGTGTGTGTGTGTGTGTGTGTGTGTGTGACGACAGTGTGTTGACGCAGACTTGTGCGTTGTGCTGTGATTTCCCCTCCAGCACAGACGGTGATCCCCTGCGTCCTGCCTGCTCCTTTAGGCCCCTCCCACCTGCATGGCATGACGTCTCGGCTCCGTTGCGACACCAGTCAGTGCCCCGCAGCCCACGGTTGACACCTCCTCAGGTGAGTCCCGGAACTTTCTTTTGTTTTTTTTTTTTGTCGTCTGCCTGCATCGGCTGGGAAACCACTGATGGATGTGATCAATGTTATCAGATCAGATTGTGTGGAATCATATTTGAGATAAAGGTGAACGCCTGCCAGTGGGTGGAGCTGTGACTTTCCACCTGCCGCTGCTGCTGCTTCATTTGCCTGTGTTGCAACATGGCACTGTGGCGGCGTACAGGTTCCTATTTCCAGGCCCCGCCCTCCCCCCCAACCCCCCCAGCCACCCACAGGCTGTGCACGTGTCAGTAATAACCTGCGACAGGCCATAATATTACTTCATAAAAAGATGCCCTGTGAACTCGGGTGCAGCTCCTCGGCTGTCGTGTCAGTCGGTTCAATCACCTGCTGCAGGTGACGGAGGGTTTGGTTGGACCGTCGGTGTTTTTTCCTCAATATTCCTTCTTAATATTGGTGGAAGACAGTGATTTTTTTTCTCACACAATCCACAGAATTTGCTGTGTAAAGTCCTCTCCAAGACAATAACACACTGGGTTGTCGTGATGCCTCCACAGTTTGTTCTATACTAGCATCAGTGTGAAAGTTGATGTACAGGTACTACCCAGAAAATTAGAATACCCTGAAAAGGTTGTAATATTTCTGCAATTCAACTTAAAAGGTGAATTTGACATATTATATAAAGGAATAATATGCAAATCAATATATTTCAAGTTTTTATTTCTTTGGATTTTGCTGATCAGGTCTTGCAGCTTAAAAAAAACCCCTCAAATTTTATAATAATTTTCTGAGTTTGTGGGTTTGTGGTTTTAATAAGATGAAAATCTTAATCAGCAAAGTGACAACAAGGAACTGCTTGAGATGTCAATTTGCGTGGAATGGCTCAATAAAATTTGTTGCTTTCATCTTTGATGTTAAATTGCCAAATTAAAACAACTTTTACTTGGGGGTAGTACCTGTATAAACAGTCAACTTCTCCCATTGTCCTCGACGCTGCTCCTCTCTGGTCCTCATCTGATGAGTCAGCTGCTCCATATTTCAATCGCAGTTTTCAGCCAGACAGAATTCTGACAATGTTTTCCCAAAAGGTTGTAATTTGTGACCAATGGCAAAAACATGGCAGTGATCTCCATTTCCATCTCCACATTTTCTCCATCATGGCCGTGGTTCCTGCTGAAGGTGCCGCCGGACTGATGGCCGCCCAGGTGGAGGTCCAGACGGGGGAGGTGGGCAGGCCGGTGGTGGGGGGCCGCCTGCGCCTGAGCCCCCTGGTGGACTCCAGCAGCAGCAGTAGCGGCAGCCTGGTGGAGCTGCACTCCATCAGCAAACCGGTCCCGGGTCCCAGACCTCGGCTCAGCCCCAAGCCCTTCGCCATGGACCGGAACCCCACCATCAAGCCCATCGTGGCCCCCAAGCCCCTGTCCAGACTTCGGCCCGAGTCCACCCGCCTGTCCGGACCCAGGCTGGAGCTGCCCCAGACGCAGCCCGACGCAGCCCCCAAGTCCGGCCCCGCCGCCCGACCCGCCTCCAGCAGGTTCTCGGCGGGTCAGACCAGCAAACCGGTGGCCCAGCCCTTCAAACCGGCCCCGCCCTTCCTCCCCCCGGAGCCCAGCAGCCCCCTGGAGAGACCCCGACCCGCCAGCCTCAAATACTCACACAGCCTGAAGAAGCTCCCGGGAGCCGAGTGGTCCGGCGCCGCCCAGCCGGAGGAGCGGGCCACGCCCAGCAGGGGCGGAGCCTCCATCACCAGAGCCAAGTCCATGGGCTTCCTGGTGGAGGCGGGCCGGGAGGAGGAGGAGCGGGAGCGAGCCAAGCAGGAGGTGGTGGCGGTGCTGCGACCGCGGCCCGCCCGGCCCAGACCCGTCTCCGCCCTCTTCCTGGACAGCACCGCCACCACCACCACTGCCACAGACGAGACTCCGCCCCTCCGCTGGGGCAGGAGGCGCCCGCTGTCAGCTGACCTCACGTCCCGCTTCGAGTCCATCGGTCTGTCCCTGCACCGCAGCGCCCCCCACAGCGCCACCGAGGAGGCGCAGGACGCCACTCACACCGCCACCGTCGCCGTGGTCACGCCGCAGAGCCCCGACCCCGCGACCCCCGCCGTCCCGGAGCAGAACGCCAAGAAGACGGAGGAGGCGACGGCGAGGCGGCGAGACGAAAGACGAGCCACCATCAAGTCCAGGATCAGCCTCCTCCTGGACTCCTCCTCCCCCAGCGTAGCCCCGCCCCCTGCTCCTGCTCAGGACCTCCCCTCCCCCCAGCCTGAAGGAGAAGCCGCCGTGTGCGTCAAGCAGCTCATCAAACAGCTGACGGAGGAAACCCCGCCCACCCACAGCCCCGCCCTCAAGCCCGCCCCGAAGTCCCGCCACCTGCACCTGGACCGGACCAAAAGGTGAGCGCCGCCGCCGATGTTTCTGACACTTCAACACAGCACAGTTGCGATTTGCAGGAGTTAACTCTCCTAGAATCTCATCCCGACAGATTCGCTTTTGCTTTTCTTTCTCTGTTTGTGTTTGTTTGCTGTCCAGAATGCTCGTTCTATTTTCCTCTTTGATGACTCCTCAAAAATATTCCGTCTCCTCCTCCTCCGTCCAATCGTAACGCGCCATTTTCACTGGTCAGTGAGCTGGTCACGTGACCCCGTACGTCCCGTCCGCTGACGTGTCAGTGCCAAAGTGTTTCCATGGCACTTCAGCGACATTCCTCCGCATGGATACGTGTGGAAAATATTTGAGAGGGGTCGTGGAAACGCAGCTCGTGCGTCCCACAGTGCCGTCCTCACGCATGGCTCCTGGTGTGCATGTGTGTCTCTCGTGTGTGTGTGTGTGTGTGTGTGTCCATCAGGTTCTCCACTGGCTGGTCTCCAGACCTCGGCGGCGAGGCGGCAGAGCGCCATGACATCATCAGCAAAGATCCTCAGTGGAGGGTAAGAGAGAGGCACTTCCTGTGGAGGAACTAGTCTAAACACACACACACACACACACACACACACACACACACACACACATGTTTGTATGATAAAGGGAGTTGATGAGTTTTCGCTCTGTGTTGCTTGATAATCATCACAGTCAGTCTGATGAAAGCTCAGTTTGACGGACAGGTGAGCTGACCTATCAGATAACTCGCCTGCACCAGGAAACGTTTACGTTACACCAGCGGGCAGATTCCTTCCACCAGTGAAACCAGTTGGACTGCCCACTGCTGCGCACAAAAAAAAAAAAAAAAAGACTAAAACTTTTATGCCTTTTTTTCGTACATATTTGAAATTGGCGGAGACGTTGCAGTTGCTCCTCCGTCCCTGCTGGTGGCGTTGGGAGGTTCCTCTGGGACGTGTGTTTGGTTCTGAAAGAGCAGAGAGGAGATCAGTGGGAAAAGGTCACTGCTGATCACAGCTGTGGGCCACACCCACACAACAAGAGGATCGGGTTTCCCTTCACTGCTGCACCTGCTGCTCCTCCCCCCAGTGCCGCCTGCAGCACCTCCTCCTGCCTACCCTCTGCTGCTGCACCTCCTCCTCCTCCTTCTGGCTGCACATACTCCTGACCTACTCCTCTCTCCTCCTGCTGCTGTGCCTCCTTCTCCTCTTCTACCTTCTCCTCCTCCTGTTGCTGCATCCTCCTGCCCCTTCTCTGCCTGCTGTCATCCTCCTGCTCCTTCTCCTTCTCCTCCTCCTGCTGCTGCACCTCCTACTCCTGCTGCTGCTCCACCTCCTTCTCCTTATCCTCTTCTACCTGTCATCCTCCTGCTCCTGCTCTCCCCTTTGACCTTCAGCTTCTGCTCCTCCTTCTCCTTCTCCTCCTCCTGCTGCTGCACCTCCTACTCCTGCTGCTTCTCCACCTCCTTCTCTTTATCCTCTTCTACCTTCTCCTCCTCCTCCTCTTCCTTCTCCTTCACCTCCACCCCTCCTGCTGCTGCACCTCCTGCCCTCTTCCTCCCCCTCCTCCTCCTTGTTCTCCACCTCCTCTTCCTTCTTCTTCTCCTCCTTTTCTACCTTCTCCTGCTGTTGCAGCTCCTCCTGCTCCTTAACTGCCTGCTGTCCTCCTGCTCTCCCTGTTGACCTTCTCCTTCAGCTTCTGCTCCTCCTTCTGCTGCTGCACCACCTGTTGCTGCACCTCCTATTCCTGCTGCTGCTGCACCTCCTTCTCTTTTTCCTCTTCTACCTTCTCCTCCTCCTTTCCACCCTGTGTTCCTCTACCTTCTCCTCCTCTTCCTCCTCCTCCTCCTCCTTCTCCTCTTCTCCTCCTCCTCCTCCTGCTCCTGCTGCTCCCCTTTATAGTCTTTATGTCCCTCTTTATTGCAGTGAGATTGCGGCGCTGAGACTTTGCTCCCTGATAACTGCTCGCTGTCGTGTCTCCTCCTCAGGTTGAAGAGTCCGTTTACAACCGCGGCGAGCAGCCCACGTCGCCGACGACCCGGGACTCCCAGGAGAAGCCGGCGAGGGCGTGGCCCGGCGGCCCGGAGGCGGGGCAGCCGCTCAGCCCTCTGGCCTCCCCTGCAGGCGGCGCCCAGACGGTGCGGGCGTCTCTGTTTGAGAACGTGGTGGAGCGGTGCAGCGTGCAGGTGCTGGACGACGGCGTGCAGCCAGCCAGTGACCGGCTCGGCAGCGCCCCCTTCAGCAGGGGAGGGGAGGGGAGAAGAAGGAGGAGGAGGAGGGAATGCTGGTCACCGCCACCTACAAAGAGCCGTCGCCGCCGTCCAGCCCCCTGCGGGCGGCGCACGCCTTCGACCGGGTGCCGGCGGTGGAGGAGAGCAGGGCGGTCAGCCAGAACGTGGCGGTGCAGGCGCAGCGGGAGGACAAGGCCGCCACCCTGCGCTCCTCCAGGCGCTCCCAGGGGGGCGGGGCCTCCGCTGGGGGGACCCCCGAGGCTCAGCCGAGGTACCTGAGGGTCGGAGCCCTACAGAAGTGGAAGGGCCAGGATCAGGAAGACGGCGCCAGGGAGGCGGAGCAGCAGCAGCAGCAGCAGCAGCAGCAGCAGGAGGTGGCCGACGCTCCCAAACGGCTGAAGACGCTCCAGGCAGAAGAAGCCAAACCCAGAGCCACCATCTTCGCTCTGACCGGACAGATCCAGGAGAGGTCTCCCTCCGTCAGGAGGAACACCTCGCTGGGAGACGCCCTCCTCAACATCTCCAGGGAGCGGAGGAGCCGCTGGGGAGGAGGTCAGACTCGTCTGAGGCGGAGGTGACGGAAGGAGAAAAGAAATGGGAGGCGCAGCAGGCAAAGATGAAGGAGCTGGAGAGGGAGAGGCAGAGGCAGCTGGAGGCGGAGAAGGAGGTGCTGCAGGAGTTTGAGCGCAAGAAGGAGCAGGAGGCGCAGCGGCAGAGAGCCCTGCAGGAGAAGCAGGAGCAGGAGGAGAGGCAGCGAGCGCTGGCGAGGCAGAGGCAGGCGGAGCTGGAGAGGCAGCAGGAGTTGGAGAAGCAGCGCCAGCTGGAGAGACGAAGAGCGATGGAGAAACTTCGGGAGCAGGAGATGGAAAAACAAAGACAGAAGGAGGAGAAGGAGAGACAGCAGCTGGAGATCCAGAAGGAGAAGCAGAGGATGGAGGAGCTGGAGAGGATGAGGGAGATGGAGAAGAAGAAGGAGCAGCAGAGAAAGGAGGAGCAGGAGAGGCAGCAGCTGATGGAACTGGAGAAACAGAGACTGAGGGAGAAGAAGGAAGCCGAGAAAATCAAACAAATGGCCTTGGAGCAGGAGATGCTGAGGATGAGGGAGATCGAGAGGGAGAGAGAGCATCAGAGGGAGCTGGAGATGGAGAGGCAGAGGCAGCTGGACATGGAGAGACAGGAGCTGGAGAAGCAGAAGCTGAGACAGCGAGAGCTGGAGAAGGAGAAGCAACAGAAGGAGGAGATGGAGAGGATAGAGAGGCAGAGGAATGAGTTTGAGAGGATGAGGGAGCTGGAGAGGATGAGGGAGAAGCAGAGGCAGCTGGACATGGAGAGGCAGAGGCAGCTGGACATGGAGAGACAGGAGCTGGAGAAGCAGAAGCTGAGACAACAAGAGCTGGAGAAGCAGAGGCAGCTGGAGATGGAGAAGCAGAGGCTGAAGGAGATGGAGAGGCAGAGGCAGCTGGACATGGAGAGACAGGAGCTGGAGAAGCAGAAGCTGAGACAACAAGAGCTGGAGAAGCAGAGGCAGCTGGAGATGGAGAAGCAGAGGCTGCAGGAGATGGAGAAGCAGAGGCAGATGGAGATGGAGAAGCAGAGGCAGATGGAGAAGCAGAGACAGCTGGAGATGGAGAAGCAGAGGCAGATGGAGATGCAGAGGCAGATGGAGATGGAGAAGCAGAGACAGCTGGAGATGGAGAGACAGGAGCTGGAGAAGCAGAAGCTGAGACAACAAGAGCTGGAGAAGCAGAGGCAGCTGGAGATGGAGAAGCAAAGGCTGCAGGAGATGGAGAAGCAGAGGCAGATGGAGATGGAGAAGCAGAGACGGCTGGAGATGGAGAGACAGAAACTGATACAACGGGAGCTGGAGAAGGAGAGGCAGCGGAAGGAGGAGATGGAGAGGATGATGGAGAAGCAGAGGCAGATGGAGATGGAGAAGCAGAGGCAGCTGGAGATGGAGAAGCAGAGGCTGCAGGAGATGGAGAAGCAGAGGCAGATGGAGATGGAGAAGCAGAGACGGCTGGAGATGGAGAGACAGAAACTGATACAACGGGAGCTGGAGAAGGAGAGGCAGCGGAAGGAGGGATGGAGAGGATGATGGAGAAGCTAAGACAGCAGGAGATGGAGAAGCAGATGAAGGAGTTGGAGAGAGCGAGGGAGCAGGAGAGGATGAAGGAGAAGCAGAGGCTGGAGGAGCTGGAGCGGGCCAAGGAGCTGGAGAGGCGGCGGCTGGAGGAGTTTGAGAAGCGGCATCAGAAGGAGGAGGTGGAGAGGATAAGGCAGGCGGCCAGGCGTCAGGAGTCGGAGCGGCGGCGGCTGAAGGAGCTGGAGAAGACCCGGCTGGACTCCTCGGCTCTCCGGCCCTCCGTGGTGGACCTGGACTCTGTGCTCCGCGCGGAGCCTGTCCACCACAAGGTGGCGCCGCAGCCCAGCGACCCTGCCACCAGGTGGCGGGAGCCCAGCGAGCCCCACAGACCCTCCTTCCTGGACGTGGACATGTTCGCCAGCAAAGACCCCGGTGGTCCGGTCCCGGTCTGGGCCCCGACCCTCCAGGACCCCTGGGAGCTGCAGCCTATGGAGATGAGTGTGGACCAGCCCGGCCCGGACCAGCTGCTGGCTCCTCAGCGCTCCTGGACCAGCGTGCTGGCTGAGCAGCTCCCTGCAGGCCCCCTGCTGGCCGGAGGCAGGAGCTTCAGTGGTGCCGCTGAACCAGCATGGCTTCAGGACATGCAGCCGCTGCAGCCGCAGCCGCAGCCGCAGCAGCAGCAGCCGCAGCAGCAGCAGCCGCAGCAGAAGCAGCAGCAGCAGCAGCAGCAGCAGCAGCAGCAGCAGCAGAGACGCTCCCACGGAACAGCAGTGAGTCAAAACAAAAACACGACTAACTAGATCAGGGCTGGGCAAACTATTGGACCGGTGGGCCGCAATGGGTTCTAACATTTGACAGAGGGGGGTAGCGGAGCAGCAGCAGATGGATGGAGTGTTTTGGTGAGCTACCTCACCAAAATTGTAGAAAACATTTAGCTCTTTATTGAAACAACTCTTAAAACACTGAAAACAATGATGAAATACAGCTATTTTATGACTTGCTTACTGTTAATATAATTTCTTCTAGTTCGGCAGGCCAGATTAAGAAGCATAACAGGCCGCATTTGGCCCCCGGGCCGGAGTTTGCCCACCCCTGAACTAGATTGTGAGAAGGTTACAAAGACACTCAACCTCTGTTTGGCTGTTTGCGTTTCCTCTTGCGGCCAACAGGAGCTGAACAGGATGCGATCGCGCAGCGTGTCCCGGCGATCGGCTCCGCCAGGTGGCGCCGAGGAGAAGTCGCTGTCCAGGATGAGGAGTCGCAGCGCCCACCGGGAGCACGAGCGCCACCACTGGGTGAGTGTAGAGCATCCTAGGGTCCATTCATTTCAGTGTAGTTGCTCACCCGGCGCGCACTGAAAACAGCTTCTGGCTTCTGCGTCCCATGGAGCACACACGCTTCCCATGCATCTGCAGCTCCCACAATGCATCGGGACACGGTCAGCCAATCAGAATGAGTCGAGATACAGCAGCATGTAGGACGCCGTGATGTCACGCCGGGAGTATAAAACTCTGTTCTGGTGATTTTCTGGGCCTTTATGAATTATTTTGAAAAACTGTAATTCTAGGATTATAGGAAACCTGCACTTCGGGTCAAAGGTCATCCTTTTGTATTGCCTTTAGGAATGTCTATTGGAAAAAAGCTTTTTTTGGCCGTGTGGAGTGTTTGGCTGCAGTACCGCGAGTGGCCACTGGTGAAAAACATATTGCGGCCCGTCATATTACCAGTCTGGTATCCTGTGTGTGTGTGTGTGTGTGTGTGTGTGTGGGAGGAGGAAAGGAATTGATTGGCAGCAGGTGAGTCACACTGGACGAACCTCCACCTGCTTCCTCCTCCACCTGTCTGAAGGACAGTGAGCGAGCGAGCGAGGGAGGAGTGGAGTGTTGAGAGTTTGGGAGGCTGGAACGTCGTGGATGTCGGCGAAACTTCAGCAAAGTTATCCTGTTTGCAGCTTTGCACGTTTTATCGTCAAACCTTTTTTTCTTCTTCTTCTTCAGTCCTGTTTGGCAGCTGGATGCTCTCTCTCTCTCTCTCTCTCTCTCTCTCTCTCTCTCTCTCTCTCTCTCTCTCTCTCTCTCTCTCTCTCTCTCTCTCTCTCTCTCTCTCTCTCTCTCTCTCTCTCTCTCTCTCTCTCTCTCTCTCTCTCTCTAATTCACTCTCTCTCACACTCACACACACTCTCCCTCTCTCTCCCTCTCTCTCTCTCTCTCTCTGCCGCCATCTAGCGGCCTCTCTCTGCTCTCTCTCACTCTCTCTCAGTTGCTCCTCTCTCTGTGTCTTTGTTGCGATGGATGATTGAGATTGTGATGTTGCTGCCTCACGGGGGCGCTGTGAGATAAACAATGTCGTGCGTGTCGGGAGGGGGCGGGGCAGATGTCACCTCAACCTGTTGGTGTGCTTGTTGGAGGATTTCCCACGAAAACAACTGACTCATCAGCCGGTCAGAGTTGTTGGAGGGAGGGGGTCCTACTCGATGATGTCATCGCTTTGTGATGACATCACCAGCTGATGATGTCTCTGGTCTGAAGAAGAAGAAGAAGAAGAAGAAGAAGAAGAAGAAATTTGCATAATTACAGCGACAATACAGTAACACTCCAGTATTGTTGTGTTGCTGTTTCTTGTCATGTTGTGTCAGTCAGTGCTGTGTGTGTCTGTGCTCTGCTGCTGTCGCCTGTAATGTGGCCAGATGCCCTGCGGGGGGCGCAGTGGCACCAGGAGCCAGCCTGGCTGCTGCTCTGAGGTCAGCACGCCAACACTTCCTGGACCTTGCACGGACCTCTTTCCAGGAGTGTGTGTGTGTGTGTGTGTGTGTGTGTGTGTGTGTGTGTGTGTGTGTGTGTGTGTGTGTGTGTGTGTGTGTTTTTTCATTCCGGCTGCAGTGATTGGTTGAAACATTGACTTCCTGCTCGGGCCTCTCTCTCTCTCCCTCTCCCTCTCTCTCTCTCTCTCTCTCTCTCTCTCTCTCTCTCTCTCTCTCTCTCTCTCTCTCTCTCTCTCTCTCTCTCTCTCTCTCTCTCTCTCTCTCTCTCTCTCTCTCTCTCTCTCCCTCTGTGTCTCTCGCCCTCAGTGGCAGTGAGGATGCTGCTGTCAGTTCTGCTTCTTCTTCTGCCGTCCTGCGACTGAACTGGCACCGCCTCTCTCCTCCCCTATCAGGGACCTCCTCTCTCTCTCTCTCTCTCTCGCTCTCTCTCTTGCTCGCTCACCCTCTCGCGCTCTCTCTCTCTCCTTGACGGAGAGTGCTGGAGCTGTGAGTGCAGGGAGCAGCTCCGCCGCTGCTGCTGCTGCTGCTGCTGCTGCTGACGCATTCCCTGCGACCTGCCTGTACCTGCAGGACGACGGGCCGTGCTCCCTCCCTACCTCCTCCTTCCTTCCCTCCCTCACTCCCTCACTCCCTCCGTCTCTCGGCCTCCCTCCTGCTCCTCCTCATGGACGTCTCCTCTGCACCATGAGCTGCTCGGACCTCTGGGAAGCTCCCGCAAGGTCTGTGAAGGACTCTTTAAACTCCAGCACCTGGACCTGCTGGCGTGGGACGCAGGAACCCGTCTGAGGACGTTGACGCAGCCAGACCCCTCCCCTTTCCCCCCCTCCCCCTGGTGGTTTGTCTGGAGGATGTGATCGCCCTCTTGTGTCCGGAACACGCAGACCTCGTCGCCAGGTACTTTTCCAGCCCCGGAGGGTCACACGCTGTCAGAGATGCTGCAGCTGCCGCTGCCGCTGAGTGGATCCAGAGCCCCGACGGCTCCGCTGGGACGCCAAACTGGAGCGGAGCAGCGCCGCTGAGACCACCTCAGCGCCTCGCACACCCCCCGCCGGGCCCACCGGCACCGCCGCCTCCCGCGCGCTGCAGTCTCCACTCGCGTCAGCCGCCAGCAGCGCCGCCGCGCCCACGCCCGCCGTCCCGCTGATGGAGTCCTGGGGCGACAAGCTGTCGGTGGCCCAGTCGCAGGTGTCGGGCTGGGTGGGCAACCTGCGGCGCTCCCTCCACGGGGCCTTGGGCCTCCTGTCCGGCTCGGCCGAGGGCCGAGGGGGCGGAGACTTCAGGAGGAGCGGCTCCCTGCGCTCGCTGGCGTCCCGCAGCCGCGAGTCCTTCCGCAGGTTCTCGCTGCGCAGCCAGCAGCGGCTGTCGCTGCGCAGACGCCCCGCAGCTGTAAGACACACACACACACACACACACACACACACGCACAGACGTGGCCGAGCTCTTCGGGACATCATGGGCAGCGGGGAGCTCTCCTTCTCGTCCTCCCACTGCCGTTGTTGTGGTCGAGTTCTGGTCCTACTGGTTCTGCTGGCTGACTGCAGTGGTCCTACTGGTTCTTCTGGTCGGCCGCTGGTGCCTCCACCCTGCCGCCAGCGGTCCAGAGAGGGCGACCTGCTGCCCGGAAGTTGCTCCAGGCTTCAGGTGTCTTCAGAGTCCTCGGTTGTGCCGAGCTGCTGCTCAATGAGTCACTGAGTCAATGAGTCACTGAGCTGGATTCCTGTCAATCATTTGTAACTTTTCTGTGTCTGGCGACCACAGATGAAAAGTGAAGGTGTGTGTGTGTGTGTGTGTGTGTTGCAGCTGGTTGCTGAAGGTTAAATTTGTGAACTTTCCTCAGTGAAGATCTGAACTCTCAGCTGGAGCCATGGTGACTCTGTGATGTTGTTGTTGTTGTTGACCCGTCTGCAGCCTGGCAGAGGGTTTTTTTCTCTTTTCCCATCATTGTGATGACATCACTGCATGACAAGCTTTTAATGACAGCCGTTCACGAGCTGCGTCAGCCAGCCTGTGGTTAACTGGCTGTGAAAGATGCCTGAGCTGCTCCTCACCTGCTGCACCGACTGACTGACAAACTGGGGGTCAGGTGAGCTCAGTGAGGCAGGTGTAACTGACAGTCAGCTGCTGCTCCCCTGTTCTTCTGTTTTTCATGGAAGCTGTTCATGGAAGAAAAAAATGACTCAATAGACGCTTCGATAGCTACGGAAATTAGAAGAGTTTTTTTTTTTTTTTTTAACAGTGTTGAGATGAAAATCTGAGCCGTCAGTGTGGTGAAGCTGATCTGAAACTCTGCAGAAGCCGCTGTGAAACCTCCTGAACCTGCCAGCAGCTGATCTGCAGCGCCGGACTGCATGTAGAGACCGGTTGGTTTTACAGGGTGTGTGTGTGTGTGTGTGTGTGTGTGTGCGTGCAGCGCTGCACTCCACTCCTGTTTAACCAGGAGGCGGAGAAGGAAACGGTCGTCGTGGCGACCGGGAGCAGCCAAACAAACACGGGAGCGTGGAGAATAATGTGCGGCTTCTTAATCCCGCTCGGCTCTGACATTCTTTCTGCGCTCTCTCGCCCTCCGACCCCACTGCCTCAACACTCTTCTTACGTAACCAAAGAACAACAAGCCCGGTGGCTCCGGCGCCGGCGCCAGCCTACGGTCCGGAAACACAATCCGGCCGTTTCTGTCTCTCCTGCTTGCCGTGTGTGTGCTAAAACATCCCTCTGTGATGTCACAAAGGGGCGCTGAATAATACATGCTGTTGGCCCCGCCCTCTGAGGCCCCGGTGGGACGACGACGCGGGGCTACGTGGAGCTGGTGGCTCCTCGGATGAGGCTCCTCCCCCTGCAGGCTGGCTTTCAAAACAGAGGAGCAACAGGAAGTGACTCAAACTGGCAGACACGAGCCTGCTGGCTAATGTTAGCCTCCCAAGCTAGGGACTCATACACACACACACACATATATACATGAGCCACTAGTGCACTGGCGCAGGTGTGGAACAGTCATCGTGTGATGGATATTTGCTCTCAGTGATGTCAGAGAATCTTGTGATCTGGGCTGAAGCTGCTGCTGCTGCTGCTGCTGCTGCTTCTGCTGCTGCAGTTGCAGTCTGTTTTCCAGCAGCAGTAAAATAAATCCTGTTCAAGCCGTGGCTGCATTATCCAGTCCTCCCCCTCCTCCTCCTCCTCCTCCTCGCCACCGCACCTTCTTCCACTTCCTCCTCCGATGGTCACCGAGCCGTCAGCACTTTCTCTCCTTCGACCTTCCACTCATCCGCTCTTTGTGCGGCCGCTTCCTTCCTGTGTGGGGGGTGGAAGCAGCTCGGCCTCCGGTCTTATTGGTCTGGTGCCCCGGCAGTGGCCGTGCACGACTCTGCCCGCCGCCAGCCAGGTGTGCGCGGCCGCACCGTGGAGGAGCCGCTCCGGACCCCGAGGCCTCCTCAGACATGTTCTGGCAGAGGGAACGCTGGGAGGAGGCCCGGGCTGTGATCCAGCTGGGCGTGTCGCCGGTTGGGCAACACACACACACGCACACAAGTCTGGAATTTTTACAGGCCGTCTTAAACACTGTGTTCAGGTGTGGTGACAGCAGGAAGAGGGAGAAGAGGAGGAGGAGGAGGATGGGAGGAGGAGGAGGAGGAGGAGGAGTAGAAACAAGGATGAAGGAAGAGGAAGATGAAATGACTGCTGGTTCTTGGACATGTTCTGGATACTGGTCATATTGTAAAATGAAACGCTTGAGTTCACTCACCTGCCAGCAGAGGGCAGACTTTGTTACTGAACTTATTGAACATCTATTTCGATGTTGTCTCAACTTGATGTTCTTCTCTAAAGAGTTCTGGAGCCGCTGGGAGGTTAGTCGAGGTGGCTCCTCGTCCGGGTCGGTACCTCCAGGCGGGGAGACCCGTTTCCCCCACCCCCCACCACCCACCACCACCCCAGCAGGATTTTGTAGGCCTGCTGATGAGCTCATGCATGGAGCTCCTAGACACAGCGTCCTCTGTGTCCCACTCATTAAAAGAGACACGGTTCATTTGGCAGAAAACACACACACACACACACACACACAGTGTGTGTTTTTCCATTCTCCATCCACAGGAAGCTGTGGCGGAGTTCATTCTGAAGACTTTGGTGTCACTTTATTGAAGATGTTTTTATCAGAAGGCTGAGAAAAATAATCACGAAGCTGATTGAGTTTTTTTGTTTGTTTTTTCAGTGTCATGTCATTCCACTGATTCACCTCCGGGTGGCAGTGTTTGTATCACAGGTCGACGGCGGTGTCGCCTCCTGCTCGTCCGTCTCTCATCCCGCCTCTCCGCTGTGTCCGCAGGTGCACAAGAGTCCCGACGACGAAGACGATGTCGGGGGCGGAGCCGAGACGTCGCCGCCGCCGCAGGAGACGGACAGCCAGTACGGAACCTGGGAGACGGGGCTTCGCACCGACGACAGGTAGGCGGAGGAGAAGGCAGCCGCCATTGCTGCTTCCGCTGGGGGTGGAGCAACAGGTGGCAGCGGAGGGGGCGGGGACTACTGAAGGAGGTTGGGCTCTGGAGGAGGTGATGAGGTCAGCAGGGGAGAGAGACAGGAGGAAGACCTGAACTGAGGGCGAAATGGAGGCGGCTGATTGGCTGATTGGTTGAGTGGCTGTTGGAGAAGGAGATGGTAGACCACAGACCACAATGGAGCTCAGTGCAGAACTTCAAGAACATTTTTCAGAAGACATTTATTGTTGTTGTTTATTCCTTGATTACCAGCCGAGAGCTGTGATTGGTTCCTGCACCTGACGTTGTTTGATTGAACCGATGCCAACACATGGCAGCAGATACCCGTCAGTCTGTGGCTGTGATTTCCACCCGGTCCTGTTGGAATCTATCAGACTGCCCCCTGCTGGCCCCGTCACAGGAGGCGTCTGTCTCCATACTGGTCATCATCACATTGGAACTTCAGTAGGAGGAGGAAGAGGTGGAGCAGGAGTCTGTCTCTGTAAGCCCCCTGGTGGTAGTGAGAGGAAAGACAGACTCCATATCTGCATTCATTTCATTCCTAATTGCATTAATCCGCTACAGAAAAGCAGCCTGTGGTCCGACGGGGGTCCTCGTCCTTCTTCTTCGTGGTCCAGCATTAGAAGTGACATTAGGTTTTGCTAATTATTGTGGGACAACCCTTTAAATCCCCCTGCTGGTTCAGTCTGGACGCAGGAGTCAGACAGTGACGCTGCACAACAAGCCGCCCTTCAAGGTGTTTATTCACCTTGGAAAGTTGAAAGCTGCTCTGCAGCGAGCCACAAGGGGGCACTCTAAACCTGGTTAGACCAGCGGTGGGCCAACTGTTTGACTGACAGGTTCTAAAACCTGACAGAGGGGGGGGTAGCGGAGCAGCAGCAGATGGATGGAGTGTTGTGGTGAGCCACCTCATAGGAGGAAGCAATCTGTCCTGGGATATTATGGAGAAAACATGTTGCTGTAATGTCAATGGAAAATGAAGCAAAGCAAAGTTGCAACTGAGTCAGTGTCTTTGAACCAGGGTGTTTATCTCTTAGAACCACTTGGAATCATCTAGAACCTCCTAGAACCACCAGGACCATCTAGAACCTCCTAGAACCACCAGGGTGTTTAGTTCTTAGAACCACCTGGAACCATCTAGAACCCCCTAGAACCACCAGGGTGTTTAGTTCTTAGAACCACCCGGAACCATCTAGAACCTCCTAGAACCACCAGGGTGTTTATCTCTTAGAACCACATAGGACCATCTAGAACCTCCTAGAACCACCAAGGTGTTTATCTCTTAGAACCACCCAGAACCATCTAGAACCTCCTAGAACCACCAGGGTGATTATCTCTTTATTGAAATGACAACACTGCAAACCTCACCAGGGTGTTTAGCTCTTTATTGAAATGACCACCCCCACCCTCCTCTGTCTCCCAGTCTCTCTCCACTCACTCCCAGTTCAGAGAGCAACCTGAACCCCTCCCCCAGGAAGGCCACGCCCACTCGCACACCGACCGACGCCGTGGACGGCCCCCTGCTGCCGTCCTTCCCCGAGGTCAGTCTGCTGTCTCTGCACAGTCTTTTTGAACGTCTGCTTTGGTGGTTGCACAAAGATTGATTTAACGACTATGTAGTTTATTATTTTGTACTTTGTTCTCGTCCTTTTTGTGTTGCAACAGTGTAGTTTTACCAATTTGGGATCAATAAAGTCCATCTATCTATCTGTCTATGTGCAGGCTCCGCCCACCCTGCTGGACACCAGCGCTCTGCGCTCCAGAGTTCAGCTGGCCAAGAAACGAGCGCCGAGGGGCCGCCCGTCCAGAGCCACCCGCCAGAGCAGCGCCCTGCCTGCGGGGGGCGCCGCTGAGGACTGGCTGTACCGTGACACCACAGGTGAGCAGCATCCTCTTCTTCAGCCTTCAGGAATTAGGTTGCCATGCATTGGAGGGATCGCCTACCATCAAATCTCGTCGAATAGTTTATTTGATTCTCACAGCTTCTAAAATTAAAATAAAAATGTTCATATTGTTAATATAATATTGTCAATATAATATTGTCAATATTCTCTTCAGCTGAAGAAGAAACATTGTGCTTTTGTTGCTGGTCTGCTGCTGTTATCTTCTCTTCTGCCGTCTTCATTTGGCTGGGTTTAAAGTAGTTTGCGGCGCCACCTCCTGTTTGATTGTAAACCCGCAGTCACGTGACCGTTTGCCTGCTTGTTTGTGTGTCTGTTTTGTTGTGTGTCAGACTCGAAGGTCAAGCGGAAAGACTCGGACTCGGACTCAGAGGAGCCGGCCAGAGGAGCCGACAGCAGCCCGGCTCTGCCCTCTCAGCCCCAGAGGGTGGCGATGTTCCCGGGAATGGACCCGTCGGCGCTGAAGGTGGGCGGAGTTTGTCCTCTCACGCACTCCCATGGTGGCGGGCGTGGTTTTGAATTTTTATTTATTCACATACATATTTTTTTTTTTACTAAAAGAAGCGTATGGTTTCAGGCGCAGCTGAAGAAGAGGAGCGACGCCGAAGGTCACGCCGACGCTGTGGTTCCCTCGCAGCTCTCTCGCTCTCCCAAGTCACCGTTCCTCCCCAGGGCGGCGCGCGTGCTGCCCCCTCCTGGTGGTGGCAAAGAGAGCAGGTGAGCTCGATGACGTCGCAAGAGGCCGTTTCCACCAAAGGCTTTTATTTTTGTTTTGCGGTCTATGGGAAAAATGCTTTTTGGGCCCATGGGATTTGTTTTCTGCAGTACCTCGAGTGGCCACTGGGGAAAAATCGGCACACCGCCATGTTGCCAGTCCGGTATCCAGTTCGAGCCGTCAGCGGCGGCGTCTGGCTTCGAGTTTTACTGCCTGCGGGTAGCTAACTGTTAGCCCCGATGCTAACCCCGCTAACGCTCTCTGTCCCTCTGTGCAGTGAGGAGTCGCCTCAGTGGCTGAAAGAGCTCAAGTCCAAGAAGCGCCTGAGTCAGTACGACGGCGAGAGCTGAAGAAGACGGAGAAGTGAGGTGAGAAGTTCGCACGTCGACATCAGCGGAGAGAAAAAAAATCATCTTCAGGGTTTTCCAACCCCCAAACTGTCCCTTCGTCTCCTCCAGGTGGCCTTGACGGACGGAAACCGAAGCCTTAACGTTGGTTCCAGACGGGATTTGTACATTTTTCCTCCGGGCTGAAAAAAAAAACAAAACAAAAACTCAAAACGCAAAAAAAAAAACAACAATGTGCATGGTGCCTTTTTCTTCTAAAGAGACGGTCTCTATCTTACTGACAGTACAAGCGACAAGGAGACGGTAAAACATGGCTGCTTTACTCATTTCATGTTTGGCCTCCGGGGGGAGCTCTCAGTCAGTCAGGGGGGGTGACGAGGCAGCGACTTCCTGTCACATTTCAGGAACCTGTGGGACCACAAAGCCCCCGTGTGGCAGCGTCGGGAAGCTGCTTCTGGTGTGTCAGGACGTAGCGTGCGTGTCTGTGTGCGTGTGTGTGTGTGTGCGTGTGTGTGTGTGTGTGTGTGTCAATCATGAACTGTCGGCACAAAAGCACTCCTGGTTAAAAACACTAATCAGCTCGTCAGCAGCCGCTGCTGGATCGATTGTAGATGTCAAGTAGAAGCCATAACTCATCGAGTGTCGTTTCTTTTTCTTTTCTCTTTGTGTTGTCGTTTTTTGTCAACACTTAAAACCCTCAAACCAAATTGCTGGTTTCTGCTGCTCTGCTGCATTTTTTTTTCTTTCTTCCAAGCTGTTGTTATTATTTGGGACGCTTGACGGCAGCAGTTTGCACCTGCTGTCTGTCGTCCTCCTGCAGCGCCCCCTTCAGTCTTCTCTAAAGCACTTTGTCACTGATGCACTGCAGCTCACACACACGCACACACAAACACACACTCACACTTTAAAGAATGTAGGTGGGGTTTTTTTTTTGTCTGTTGTGGTCTTCTTCTTCTTTTTTTTATTACCTGAACATAAAGATGTATATCACACTGTGTTGTCCTGGCCAGTGTCCTAAAGTGAGATAAATTCTTAATAAAATTTACTTGAGCTACACGAGTCTGGTGTCTGGCTGGTGTTTTCCTTCTTTTTCAGAGCAGTTAGCCTCCGAGAGAGAACACAGAGATGCCGACTGATGTTTCATGGCTGGTTGTCTGTGAAGTTGAGCAATAAAAACCTTGCCCTCGCCTGGCTGAGTGACTTCCACTGTGCTGGGAAGAGATCTTCCCCCAAGTGAAGCCAGAACATCGTGAACAAGAAGAATGGAGAGGGCTCAAACACGCAGGCTGAATTTCCCGCCCTTTTCATGCACCTTAAATAACTTATTAGAATTAATTATGAGTTTTTGGTTCGCCAGTGTGTAAGGGGGAGGGGTTAATAAGTAATTCTGCAGCCAGTCTGAAGGGGGCAGCAACATCTGTCTTGGCTTTAGATGCTCTGTAGCCTCTGGAGAGACACATCCATGATGTGTCACGTTTTTCATAAAACCTAAAAATAAAGATTTCACAGACACTGTGGTGACTTTTTGCTTGTAAATTGTTATGATGTACTCATATACTTTCATACCTTATCAATTCAATTTGCTTAATTTATGACCATGTTGGTCAAGAACTGACTGGTTCTGTGTAAAAACAGCCTTGTTGGGACCGTCGCTCTCAAATCTTCATCTCTAGGTTGTGGTCGGTGGGCCCAGTGCAACCAACGACTAATTTAACTGTCAACTGGTCAGCGATCGTAGAAACAGTCAACAAGCCAGGCCACTCACCCCTTCACGACTCAGCTCAGGAAAAACCCTCTTATTTGTCCTCCGTGCCACAAAAAACACAAAGTGTGATGACGTAACCAACAAATAGTTGACAATTAAATTCATCTCCGACAAATTTTGTAGTCGATTTTTTTAATCGTTGACTGTTCGTTGCACCCCTAGTGATCGGGGTTAAAGTTCAAGGTCAAGATTTGTGTGTGCTTGTACACACACACGCATTAAAAAAAAAAAAAAAAAAAAAGTAAGTCGGTGCAAAGTGTGCTGTGTGTGTGTGTGCGTGCGTGTGTTTGTGCTGAGCGGGGCTCTTTGCTGAATCCTCTTGGCTCGCGCTCACCGCGGCCCGCACACAGCGCTCGGCGGCTGCCAGGCGGACAGCCAGGGCAGCGTGTGCCAACACAGCTGCTGCCTTTTGAGAGGCAGCGTGACGGACACAATGTGAGCGACAGACTTGCTGCATCGACAGCTCCGACCTTTTCTGCTGCTGTGGCCAGAAATAAACCATAAATACCCCCCCTCCCTCGCCCATGCCCTCCGATGGCCCGACCCCAGCAAACACCAAGTGGCACCAACACGGACGGACCCGACCGCTCGGCAGGCAAACACAGGTAAACGCCCGTCGGTGGCACAGCAGCAGCAGCAGCAGCAGCAGCAGCAGCAGCAGCCGCGGGTCGGATGGAGAACCAACCGCCTTCAGATGCTCCGACTTCCGACGTTTTAGCACAAGCAAAAACTGAAAAGCGACAAAAAAGGAGAGAATAACACACTTGTTGTGGTTGTGTGTCTGCAATGTGTGTGTGTGTGTGTGTTGCACAGTGGAGGAGCAGTGGAACAGGAGGATGACGGAGCAGCAGAGCGCCCCGGAGCAGCTGGCTGCTGGGAAGAGCCAGGGTGGAGCTGGAGCCACGTACAAGGTACCGCAGTCCTCTGCTCCTCCAGCCAGGTATAGCCCCGCCTCCAGGGCTCCTCACCTGGCTAAACTCCGCCTCTCTCTCTCTCTCTGTGCCGCTCCAGGTGCTGCTGTTTGAGTTTGAGAACTTCCAGGGCTGCAAAGGGGAGTTTTCTGCTGAGTGTAAAGACGTGACAGACTCCAGCCTGAAGAAGGTCGGATCCGTCATCGTGGAGTCGGGACCGTGAGTTCCATCGTCTTTCACGACCTTCCTCCTCCACCCAGACCGCCCGCAGCAGGAAGCCCTTCCTTTGTTTTGTCCGTCTGTTCACGTTTTGGTGGCCGAACTGTGCTTTGCAGCTGGGTGGGTTACGAGCGACATGGCTTCACGGGCGAGCAGTTCATCCTGGAGAAAGGCGAGTACCCTCGCTGGGACACCTGGACCAACAACCAGAGCAGCTACACCCTCCTGTCTCTGAGGCCCCTCAAAGTGGTGAGTCCAGTTCTCCTCCTTGGTTTTCCTCTTTCCATCCAGAGACCTGGTGAAGGTGAGCTCTCTCCTTCCCTCTTTCCCCTCCCCAGGATGGTGCCGATCACAAGCTGCAACTGTACGATAACCCGGGCTTCGACGGGAGGAAGATAGAGATTGTGGATGACGACGTGCCCAGTTTGTGGGGCCACGGCTTCCAGGATCGCGTTGCAAGCGTCAAGGCCGTCAACGGAACGTAAGAGCCTCCCTCCCGCCTGCTCCTGGGTCTGTCCGTGCTCTGGCTACACCTCCGTACTGCTCATTCCATCAATGGAATGGGATTTACAAGCCACCCGTCCACGCCTGTAAACGTGCAAAATGAAAACTGGAGGCCAGAGTTTGGTCAGAGTGTCGGGCAAACCTAACGCATACCCCCATACTTCTGGTTCCCTGTCAGGAGTCTTTGATTGACCTGATGTACCCTCTTGTCTCCCCGTGCAGATGGGTCGGCTACATGTACCCGGGCTACAGGGGGCGACAGTTCATCTTTGAACAGGGTGACTTCAAGCACTGGAACGACTGGGAGGCCCCAGTGCCCCAGATCCAGTCGGTCCGACGTGTGCGGGACATGCAGTGGCACAAGCGGGGCTGTTTCATTGTTCCTGAGCCGGCTCCCGCCCCAGAGCCCAACCCCAACCCCAGCCCCAGTCCCAACCCCGACCCTGCCCCTCCCGTCACCGCTGGAGCCAGCTGAGCAGGGCCCCCTACAGCCCTGCAGCCTCACCCCTGCCCTCCCCCACTGACACTGCCTGCCCCTCTGCCCTCATCCACTCCCGGCTCAGTGCCCAGTGAGGAGTGCCATGTATGTTTCAGTGGTGAATAAAAAGTTGCCAGACCTGACGTTGTGCCTGTGAAGTCGCGCCTGTGTTTTCTTCCTTTCTTCACCTCGGCAACTCGGCCGCGTTCGGATCACATGACCAGAGAAAAAGCAGGAGATTGTTGTCATCACGAGCGTCTAGATAGCTGCCAAGTCAGCCTGTTTACCGCATCTCTACCCCACAGTATTGTTAAACTGGGCCTCTGTTTTGTAAAATTGGAACAGACTATCAGTCCATTCGTTTTACTGCAGCAGCAAATTATGACAGAAACAAGCACAAAACCTTTGAATGGTACAGTACGATACGTTACGATACAATACGATTCAATATGATACGATATGATTCAATATGATACGATACGATTCAATATGATACGATACGATTCAATATGATAGATACAATACAAAAAATACAATATGATAGAGTACAATATGATACAATTCAATACAACTTTATTATCGGTAATAACTGCAATTTAGAATGAAATACGCAAACAAAGCCACATACTGTATGACCCGAAGACCAAACGAAGCACAAAACACTCAGATCGCCATCACTTCATACGGAGCCTCGATAAATATCTTTTAAAAAAAAACAAGAAGGAAAAATTAAACCTCAAAAATACCTGAAAATAAGTCTTAATTATGCAAAGAAGGCACCAGCTAAGTGCGGCCGCAGCAGGACCAGCTAATCCTCAGCTAATCTCAATGCAAACAATGCCAAACATTCACCACAGTTTGTTCTGACTGTATGGTTTGGAGCTGGAGAGATTTTTCCCATCTGACCTATTCACAACTCGTTGATCGTGTTCAACAGCAACACAAGCAGGTTTGTCATGGCTTAAATAGATTCCAATTTCCTCCATGTTGGGAAACAGATTTTTAAACAGAACCACAACTTCTAAGATGCATGTAAATATGTTCATTGGACTGACATCACATGAAAATGACAGAAGTCCATCGGTTTGGCTCGTTTGAGCTGGAACCACAGCTGCGTGTTAACAATCAACTGTATTTTCTATGGAGACAAATCATAACAAAGTCATCCTGGGGGTCCTTGAACGTAGAGGAGGTCCAGACCAAAGATCTAGACCCTCTCGAACACCTAGACCTCCTCGCCACAGTGGCAGGAGTAGAGCTCCCCCAGGTGACTCCATCAAAGAGGTTCAATCTTAACTTTAGTTGCAGTTGGGGCTACAGCTGCCATGTCTGTGCATAGCTGCACTCACTGTTGTTCAGTCAGTCACATTCCCCCATGATGGCCCCCTGGTGGCAGGAAGCAGCGAGACTCATACAAGCCTGGGGGTTAATAGGACTCACTGTCAGGTCAGAGTAGCAGTCATCTGTCAGTTTCATCTCTTTTCAAGCAGGTCACGCTGATGTTTATGCATCCAAATGTTCACCTTTACCATCAGCTTGATGAAACTAAAGTATATTTAAAAAGCCTTTGAAGCATTGTATCGAAATCAATGCTGGTTGCAACCAGCTGTAGGCATGGAAAAGGGCTGAATGTTGATCTTGGGATCCTTCAGTACATCAGAATGAGTCACCGCGAGGCCATTCAAACTAATTCATACTGTAAATACAGTCTGGCCACCTTCCATGGCAGCAGAATCAGTGTCAGTTCTCTCAGATCCATCTCAAACAGCTACAGTCTGAACTATTTTCAGCCATTCAGGGTACGACTGGACGAATCAGCACCTAATAGGCGGGGCTACAGGCCAGTGCTGAGATGCAACAGGGACAGGAAGTTGCAGCTAGCTTGTCAACCATGGATGTATTATAAGAACTGGATACCAGACTGGCAACATGGCGGTGTGCCGATGTTTCCCAGTGGCCACTCGAGGTACTGCAGAAGAAAATTTCCGTGGTCCCAAAAAGCATTTTTCCCCATAGACCGCAATACAAAAGCGAACTGCCTTTAAAACAGCTGACAGGACGACTGTGACCTGAAACACGATTCATAGAAAATCTCTCTATTGTAGATTTTTCAGTTATGGTATTTTGTGACGTTCAAAAGTGACCTTCTCCAGAATGGTTCTGATTGGCCAAATAGATCATGTAAGTGGCAGAGGCATGATGGGAAGTGACACTACTGCACATGCTCTCTGGGCCCATTAATGCGGAAGTCAAAAACGTTTTCGACATCTGCTCTCGTTGAGCAACTCCATGGAAATGAATGGCAGCCATCCTGGAGTCTGGTTGGCTGGTGTCAACATGGATGCTGCAGTGTGGTCAGTCTGATTGCAACCGGACATTTCCTCGTTAAAAAAAAAAAAAAAAACAAGAAAAAAACTCCTTCCAGCATGAAGGATGTTCATGGCCCAGTTACACGTGTCAATTGATGCAACCTTGGGCCAATCAGAAGCCTGGAAAAACACTGCCAACTGGCTCCAACCGGTATTGAGGAAAATCTGATTGGCCCGTTTTGCACAGATCAGACAGAAAATGTTGTCCTATCACCTCCCGAGTTGTGTTGAAGCAAGTCTTGTGGGAATGTTCCTTGTGGGTGTCTTCAGTCTTGAAATGATCTTTATCCAAAAAAATGAGAAAAGAAAACAGAGCAGCAACAACAACGACAACAACAACAACAACAACAACAACAGGTCCCTGCAAGGCTTCACAGAAAACAAGAGAAAACATTCCGTGTTTGTCCCGCAAACGACATCTTGCAGAAATAAAAGCTTGCGTCTGTTTGGGTGTGTGTTTGAATCTTTATGACGGTGTCGCCGTCTCATCCACCCTCCACCACCACCACCATCACCCATCCACCCCTCCCACCCCCACCCTCTGACTCCTATTGTTGCTGTGGGACATTTGGCACCGTACTTGCTGATTCATGTGAATATGAGACAATGACTGGCTGGACAAAACTGACACCTAATGAAATACCTTTGGGGGTGGGTGGCGGGTGCTAGTGGCGTTGGGGGGGGGGGGGTGTGTAGGGTGACAGTGGTGGGTGGGGTGGGAGTCATGGGGGGTGGAGGGGTGCTGCCAGGGGTACCCCTGACTCCAGCGGGCTGGGCCTATGGCAGGCCGCTCCGCCGCTCTGGCCCGGACGCTGCGGAGGCTGTTGGCAGCGTTTCCACCCCCGGCCGGCCCGTATAAATGGAGCCGGCGGAGGCACCGCGGACACACTGGCGCTGACAGGTACTGGTAAGAGGTCGACCGTGTTATTGTTGTACCCACACCTTGAGGGTGCAGCTTCTGTGTTTCCACAGCGTCAAGGAGGCAGATGTTTGTCTGTTTGTTTGAAAATTGTGCCTTAAAAATAATAAAAAAAAAAAAATAATAATAATAAATAACTTATGAAAAAATAAAGTATAAATAAACTTTCTAATTTCTCTCATTTCTAATTGATCGACATTTAACAACAAAGTTTTTTTCTCTGCAGTTTCCTCCACACTGATTGGTTCACCATGGCCACAGACCACCAGAATCCCGCTTCCAAGCAGCAGCAGCCTGGCGCCAGTGCCTTCAAGGTAAAAGGAAAAACTACGATTTGCAACTTCCTGCATGTCATCTCTTCGTCGGCATGTTTCAAAACAAGTTCAACACAATCCCTCCCCGCAGCTGGTTATCTACGATCAGGAAAACTTCCAGGGTCGCTGCCATGAGCTGACTGCTCCCTGCAACAACCTGCAGGAGTCGGGTCTGGAGAAGGTGGGCTCCATCCTGGTGCTGTGTGGACCGTAAGTCTTGCGCCGCAAACAGTGCCTCAAACCAAGCGTCCAGATGTTGTTGAGACATCCTGCGGTGGCAACAAGTGTGAATCTCCCCCTGCAGGTGGGTGGGGTACGAGCAGCCCAACTGCAAGGGGGAGCAGTATGTGTTTGAGAAGGGCGAGTACCCTCGCTGGGACTCCTGGACCAACAGCAGACGCAGCGACACCATCGTTGCCTTCCGCCCCGTCAAAGTGGTAAGAAGCGGTGGCTTGATGGGGAGCGCAGGGACCCTGACAACTGTGAACCCCTGACACACCCGACCCCACCCGGTTCTTCCTCTCACAGGACAACCAGGAGCCCAAGATCGTCCTGTACGAGAACCCCAGCTTCGCCGGCAAGAAGATCGAGATCATCGACGACGACGTCCCCAGCTTCCACGCGCACGGCTACCAGGAGAAGGTCTCCTCCGTTCGGGTCCAGAGTGGCACGTAAGTCCTCGTCCCCGGTGGCTGCTTTCTGCTGCTTTTCTGTGACGTCTGCCAGTCTCACTTGTCTCCCTTCTTGCTCTGCGGGTCGCCAGCTGGGTGGGCTACCAGTACCCCGGATACAGAGGCTACCAGTACCTGTTTGAAAAGGGCGAGTTCAAGGACAACAATGAGTTTGGCGCCCAGATCCCCCAGATCCAGTCTGTGCGGCGCATCAGAGACATGCAGTGGCACCAGAGGGGCGTGTTCCACCCCGTCAACTGAACCCGTGACTCCTTCCTGTGATGAACCTCGGCAGCCGCACTCGCCCCTCGCCCGCCGCAGCAACACCCTCCGCTCCTCGTTTTCGCCACGCAGCATTTTGATATCTATTGCAGTAGTGACACATTCTTTGAAGCAAACTAATAAACTCCCTGTTGCTTACATGTGATTGGCCAGTGTAAATGTTTTTTCTTCTCCTCTCATCCGACTCCCCGAGTCCCAAACACGGATTCAAGTCGCTCTGGTTCATTTGAGCCACTGAATTGCTTGCCAGAAGGAATCATCCAAAACCCCGCTTCTCTACGCTGCCACTTGTTGTGGTCTAATGTGCACTGACGCCGACCGGCCAGCAGGCGGTGCTGCGGAAGCATCGCCGCCGTCACTTCCTGTTTACCCGCGAAGAAGAGTCAGCGTCATGCGGCACTGAGCTAGTTCACTGACACTAGCGTGTTTTTGGAGGATATAAACCAACAAAAAACAGACTTTGAAAGTGCACTTCTTCGTCACGCTGTCGTCTCAGACTTCGGCTGCTCGGACACTTTGGTATGAAAACCATTTAATGGCGCAAATGTGGTTTTTTTTTTTTCAATAGCTTAGCTCGGCTAGCCGATACCTGTAAGTGAGTTAAGTAACTCGCCTAAAGTTGACGATGTTCACTTTTGGTACTTTTTAATCTAACGTTCCTTCAGTTCTATGAAGCGGCAGCTATGTTTGTTTTGGTTGAACTGAGTCGGCTTTCTTCATAGCCGATGCATATTCGATTATACCGTTTTTGCACATCGATTAAGGGTTTTAATAGCAGTAATGTTGACCCTAGTCTTTAATTCGGCACGAGGCAACTTTGTCATTAAATAAAGCTGTGCGTTCTAATTCCTTCAGTCTTCTTTGAGGAGCGCTAGTTTTTATCATTCAAGATTCACTATATTTTATTGTCATTGTGAAATCATAACAAAACTCGGAAGAATCTCACCTTTCACACAGAAAGAAAAAAATAACTATACATGCAATGGAAATATAGTATGCATGGATAATAAGATATACAACACTTCTATATTTACAGAAATTAAATACTCATCATCATTATTATTATTATTATTATTATTTGACATCCAGTTCATTGTTGAACAAGGTTTTGTTTTTCAGACAGGGACATAAAATGTTCATGTTCTTGTCTCCATTAGAAGATGATCTTAATTACCCAAAGTCAAATAATTACACATTGGCATTTCCATATCTCCGTAGTTCATTCATTGACAGGATTTATAAATGACTCTAATGCAAAAATGTCACGTTGAACCCGCAGCCGCCGCGATGCCTGTCCTGTGCAGCAGCTGCGCGGACAAGCGCGCCGTGCTGAAGCGTCCCAAGACTGGCCACTCGCTGTGCAAGGAGTGCTTCTTCTGGGCCTTTGAGGAGGAGGTGCACCAGACCATCGCCTCGGCGCAGCTCTTCAAGCATGGCGAGACGGTGGGCATCGCCGCCTCGGGCGGCAAGGACTCCACCGTGCTGGCCCACGTCATGAAGCTCCTGAACCAGCGCTACCGCTACGGCCTGGAGCTCCTGCTGCTCTCGGTGGACGAGGGCATCACGGGCTACCGCGACGACTCCCTGGAGACGGTCAAGAGGAACCAGCAGCAGTACGAGCTGCCGCTGAAGATCGTGTCGTACGAGGAGCTGTACGGCTGGACCATGGACGCCATCGTCAAGCAGGTGGGCCTGAAGAACAACTGCACCTTCTGCGGAGTGTTCAGGCGGCAGGCGCTGGACCGAGGAGCCGTCATGCTCAAAGTGGACAAGATCTGCACAGGTGAGAGACAGACACTCACTCACTCACGCTTCTCCCGAGTACAATGCGCCCAGGTGGAGTTCAACAAGAGCAAAGAGCTCCGTCTCAGTCTGTGTCACACGTGAAGAAGACGGTAGACGCTCCAGTCAGCTGCTGCCACGCGCTCGACCTCAGGTGAACCCACTGAGAGTTGATGATCAAAGCAGCTGTTCTGGAAGCGGAGCCTCAGTTCTCCAGCTCAGGGTCAGTAAAGTCAGACTTAGCCGTTAGACTCGGAGTTTGTTGGACCTCCTACCTGGAGTAGAACTTCCATCTGTTCAAACTCAAACACACACACACACACACACACACACACACACACACACACACAGAACAACTTGGATCAGTATCTTCAGACTAACAGCTCAGTTCTTCGGGTCCCAGCGGTTCATCCTGCCCGCGTTGTGCGTTTTTCCTCCGCAGGCCACAACGCCGACGACGTGGCGGAGACGGTGCTGATGAACGTCCTGCGGGGCGACATCGCCCGCCTGCGCCGCTGCACCGCCATCTCCACGGCCAGCGAGGGCGACGGCGTGGTGCCGCGCTGCAAGCCCCTCAAGTACGCCTACGAGAAGGAGATCGTGCTGTACGCCTACTTCAAGAAGCTGGACTACTTCTCCACCGAGTGCATCTACTCGCCCAACGCCTACCGCGGCCACGCCCGCACCTTCCTCAAGGACCTGGAGAGCGTGCGGCCCAGCTCCATCATGGACGTCATCCACTCGGGCGAGAACCTGTCGGTGCGGGACGGCGTGAGGATGCCGGTGCAGGGCACGTGCGGCCGCTGCGGCTACATCTCCAGCCAGGCGCTGTGCAAGTCGTGCGTGCTGCTGGAGGGGCTGAACCGAGGGCTCCCCCGCCTGGGCATCGGCAAGCACCACCGGCTGCACAACAAGCTGCTGGCGCAGCAGCCGCTCAGCGACCGCGAGGAGAGGAAGCTGAAGGCCGTCGACTTCTGACGGCTCGGGACTGCAGCAGGAGGCTTTGGCGTCTCGTCGTATTTCACTTAGCTTTGACAGCCTGTCAGATATTTATTGGAAGGTCACTCAACACCGCCTTCCTCCCCCAGAGGCTCCAGACTTTATCCTCTCCACCGCTGCTTGGTGCAAGACACGGGTCCTCACAGTGTTGTCAGTTCTGGAACCTTTCTTCAATTCAGGTGTAGCTGTCCGTTAACTTGAGGCCCGAGACTTTCAACCTTGCAGCCTGCAGGGAAACTCAATCTCTCTTTATATCAATTTGAAATCTCCTTCGTTTTATTTTATTTTTTTGTTCCAATGCACTGAACTGTAGGATGTGATATCTGCGCAGTTTTCTTAAAAGAGTATTTTAATAAATTATCCACTTGCATAATGAGTCTGAAGCTCTGTGTCTTCTGACTGACGCTGTGTTTGTGTTTCATACAGGAGAGGATTAGAGCCACAAGAAGAGAAAGATATGACAGGAAGAAGATTTTTGTTTACGTTTTCATTTCGAAAAATAAAGTTGATGTTAAAAAGAAGACAAAACTGGTGAAACGGAAGTAGTGTGTCATTTAGCTTTGGTTTTAACCAAGTCACAGGATCACTTCACCGGGCAAAAAAATATTTTATTATAAAATCAGTCAGACAAAAAAGATGTATATAATATTATAATTTACAAGTGAAAAAATATCAAACAAACGTAACGCAATGCCTTTTCTTCAGAAACCAGCCAGGATCACATTTCCAAAAAATTTAAAAAAATCAGCTCAGGGGAAAAACTTCCCGGTGACGGCTGCATCTTCATCACTGCAGCCACTCGTCCTCATTCTCATCGCTCTCATCCTCCAGCGGGGTTTTCCCTCCTGGAAGGACACAGTGCAGGATGGCTCTCCGAACTGCTTCTTCCTCTTCTGCAAATAAAAAATAAATTAATAAATAAAGAAATACATGGCAATGATTGAAGTCCACCGGTGGGACGCTGAGATGCCGAGGTTCAGGCCAGCAGTTGAAACCCTGGACCCTCACCTTTGTCTTTACACGTCGGCAGCATTCGGTGGAGCTGCTGCTTGTTGTACTGGATCAGGAACTTCTGACACGTTCTGATTGTTCCTGAGGGGGGCGGGGGGGGACAAAATCAATTGATATATTTGAATAAATCAACTGAAAATGATGAGAGGAAACAGCCGGGGGGGAGGGGGGCGGGACTCAGCATCTGGCTCTGCTCCTCCTACCTCCCACATGCAAACAGCTGAGGAAACACGGGATCTTCTGCCTGTGGGTGTCGATGCAGGTGATGAAGGGCAGCGCGGACCACAGGAGTCGGTAGCACTGCTTGGGGAAGCGCAGGAAAACTACGCCGGTGTGAGCGTTCAAGTATTTCACTGTGGAGGAGACACAGACAAGGAAGCAGCGGCTTCAGCTATTATGATGCAGTGAGAAGAGGCTTTTGCTCTCTACAGGCTGGGTGTCTCTGGTAGCAGAGGTGGGAGGTAACAAAGCAACAAATACAGGTACTCCCCAGAAAATTAGAATCTCCTGAAAAGGTTGCTGTATTTCTGCAATTCAACTTAAAAGGTGAATTTGACATATTATATACAGGAATAATATGCAAATCAATATCTTTCAAGTTTTTATTTCTTTGGATTTTGCTGATCAGGTCTTGCAGCTTAAAAAAACAAAACTCAATTTTTAGAGTTTGTGGGTTTGTGGTTTTAATAAGCTGAAAATCTTAATCAGCAAAGTTACAACAAGGAACTGCTTGAGATGTCAATTTGCGTGGAATGGCTCAATAAAATTTGTTGGTTTCATCTTTTATGTTAAATTGCCAAAATAAAACAACTTTTACTTCATATTCTACGGGTAGTACCTGTACTTTGTTATTGACTTCAGTACATTTTTTTCTGATGAAAAACACCTTCAATAACTCTAAATGTGCTTTTTCTGAAAGGAGGCTATTTGGAAGAATTTCAATATAAAACGTGATTGAGTTGTTTCACACTTTTATGGTTTCCTCCGTAATTCCACGTGTGTTCATACGTAGTTTTGTTGGCTTCAGTGAGAAACCGCAATGTCAACAGTCATGAGAATGAAAGAAAAACACATCCAATTCATAGAGTGAGTCCAAACTGTTGACTGCTGGCGTATATTAGGGCTATATTTTCCTCTTCCCTCTCCCACCGTGTGTTCCTGCTCACCGGAGAACCTGATGCTGCACAGCGCCGCGCCGTAGTCCCCATGCACCCGGGCCACCGCCGCCCTCACGGCCGCCGCCACGGCCCTGTCGTCCAGCAGCAGCAGCCTGCTGCGGTCCGCCACGTTCACCTCGCACAGCAGGTACCTGGCAGGACGGACGGCTGACGTCAGAGACGACACACAGGGGGGAGAGGGGAGAGCGAGGAGCGAACTTCTCACCTGGACTTGACTCGCACCATCGCGGCGGTCGGCGTGTCTCGCTCTTCTTCTCTCGAAACTTCCGTCAACAAGAGTCACTTCCTGCCACAGAGCCCCGCCAGTCAGTGCCGCCTGCTGGAGGTTTTTTGGCACTGATGGGAGCGCTTGGCGTCATAGTCGGGGCAGCGCGAATTTGCCGTTTACTTCCCTGTTTGGAATAACAAAAGAGCCAGACGTTTATTTTTATTTATTTATTTTTATTTTCCCATCAAAAGGAAGTTGATTCAAGAATTATTCTTGATGACAAAATAGACCGATGGATTGTGGAGGGGTTTTTAATGAACGAATGTAGAATATAGAAGTAAATCACCGAATAGCATCTCGTTCATGGAGAAACGGGAAACACAGGTTAATAAAACAATCGCATCCACTCGGTAACTATGACAATCTCCACGGCTCTCAGCCAATCAAATCGCGCCTTTCCGCCGTCTCCAGGGCGCCATCTTGACTCGCGGAGGCGCAGTTAGCAGTTAGCAGTTAGCAGCTACTAGCTCGAGCTCCTCCGGTGAAGGCTGGTCCACAGCGGCGGCGGGCGGCTTCCCTTTCTCTCTCCTGTCACCGCGCTCGGCATGAACGGCTCCCGGAACAAGGCGACACCAACGGTGAGCAACGGCGCCGCGGACCCAGAGGCAGGCTCCGACCCGAACCACAGGGAGCGGAAGACGGCCGGCGGAATGCTGAAGAAGCTCAAGTCGAGGCGCAGTCAGCCGGAGAAGTGGCCTGCGGTCACCGAGGCGGAGCTGCGGGCTCTGAGGGAGGACATCAGCCCGGACCATGTCCTCGGTCTGCGGGCTGTCACCGAGGGTGAGTTCGGTTCTGTCAGTTGAATACAACGTGAAGACGAATATTGTCTGTTCAACTGTAAATATCTGCTGAAGCGGCGAGTTCTGCTGGTGGCCACGGCCAGTGGTCTGACCCTCTCCATCCTCTCCTCCACCACCTAACTTCACCTCCTCTTCACCTCATCCATAAACCTGCTCCTCGGCCTCCCTCTGGCTGGACTTCCTGCTCCCACCTCCGACCTCAGCCTCCTGATCTCGAGGTGGCAGAGCCGTGAAACGGTCCAGCAGTTACAGAGATTTCTGGGACTTATTGTTGTTGGGGTTTTTTTTTGGCTGCTAAGTGTGAACCAAACCGATTCCCCCATAACACCCTCCGCCCTCAACAAAAGCTTTAATCCCTCCTAATTAGGCGTTGAGAGCGGTTCATTCATCTGGGGGAATTTCTCATTGATCCAGGAAACTTGCTAGAGAACAAAATGGCAACTTTTCAGGGGAAAGAATAAAAACAACAACACCTGGCACAGTATTGTTTAAAACTACTGCTGGTGTCTTTGTACATTACTGTATTTATCTGCAGTGCTTTGACTAGAAATGTAATAGTAAATACAAAAAAGACTGAGATATACATTCATGAAAAAATATAAACAATATCTATATTTTTAACTGTATACAAAGAAAACTAAAAAAAAAAAAAAAAAAGTCATGTGACTCTGCCGTCTTGTTGCCCCTGGATCCTCTGGATTTTGGGTTAAAAGGAGATTTTTTTTTCCCCATCACTTTGCTCCCTGCGAGTCACGCTGGTCCCGACCTCCGCTAATGCCTCGCTCGCCGTTGTGGTGTGTGGCCCTTTTTTTTTTTTTTTTTTTTTTTTGCAAAGCCAGACAACAATGGAGCTACTTCCCTCCTCGGTGTTGAGGCTGCGCTGAACAGCTGATAGTCTGAGCCTCGGTGCCGCTGCCACACAGACCACAGCTTACTGGGGATAATCCCCCAACCAAATATTCCTGTCTCATCGCTCTGGCCAGGGTTTGTGTTTGTCTGTGAACACGGTGTTTTTTTTGTCTCCATCCAGACTATCTGTGCAAACCCGAGGACAACGTCTACAACATCGACTTCACGCGATTCAAAATCCGAGACCTGGAGTCGGGAACGGTGCTGTTTGAGATCGCCAAGCCTCCCAACGCCGGTGAGAGACCAGTTTGGCCCCCCTCACCCCCCCTCACAGGATCCTGATAGAAGTTAGTAAAGACAGTGTGTGATGTGGGGTCTCTGCAGCAGGTCCTGCGGAGGCGGAGGAGGAGGGCGCAGAGGCGGACGCCACCGCGGGACGTTTTGTGCGCTACCAGTTCACCCCGGCCTTCCTCAAGCTGCGCACCGTCGGTGCAACGTGAGTCAACGCAACCAGAGGCGCTCAGTGCCCCCAAGTGGCCGCTTCTGCTCCCTGCCGCTCACCTCTCTCTGCTGTTTGTGTGTCTGTGAAACAAACAAACCTCAGCGTGGAGTTCACGGTGGGCGACCGGCCAATCAACAGCTTCCGGATGATCGAGCGCCACTACTTCCAGGGCCGCCTCCTCAAGAACTTCGACTTTGACTTTGGCTTCTGCATCCCAAACAGCAGGAACACGTGCGAGCACATCTACGAGTTCCCGCAGCTTCCGGACGAGCTCAGTGAGTTCACACCGACACTGGCCACGTTTCCTCTAGAACTGCACAAAACCTAAGTAATGGCAATAAGAACCGGTGATGGAAACAGCTGAACTTGGAAAAAACCTCAAATATGGGTGAAAGGTTTTGATGCTCTCATCATCAGGTGGTTTTTCAAAAGTATCCATATAGAGCAGGGGTGTCAAAAGTACGGCCCGCGGGCCAGATCAGGCCCGCAAACTGTTTTTTCCCAGCCCGCGAGATGATTTTGCAAAATATAAAAACTGCAATTTCTCAATGAAAGAAGGTGCTGTTCTAAATGTGTCCATTTGGTGTCGCAATACCGGCACAAGTACAGCCACTCATGCCTCCTATTTGCTGCCCTCATTGGCCCACAATGTCTCTGTCGAAACAGACAAAGTTGCTGCAGAGCAGTGTTGCCAACTTGGCGACTTTCTCGCTACATCTGCCGACTTTCCAACTCCCCATGGTGACTTTTCTTTGTCAAACGTAACTAGCGACAAATCGTTATTACGTTGCGATCACGTGCAAATTGTCAATGATGCAAATTAGACGATGATGTCATTTGACTACTTTCAGGACAGCCAATAGCGACTTTCCTTACTGAGGAGTTGGCAACACTGATGCAGAGTGCAGAGTGCTGAAATAACGCAAGCGAAGTAAAACAAAGAAAACAACTGGAAGTTGTTATTTTTACGTTATTATTACCATACCATGATTTTACCGGTCCGGCCCACTTGGGAACAGATTTTCCTCAATGTGGCCCGTGAACCAAAATGAGTTTGACACCCCTGATATAGAGGAATATCACAAAAGTGTCATGGAAACACTTTTTTGGCATTTACACGTCACTGACCACTAAAAATGTTGCGTTATGATTGGACGGAGGCCGAGACAGAATATTTTTTACAAGTCATCAAAGAGAAAAATACAAACAAATTCTGGTAAAAATCTTGCGGGACGAGATTTGACGAGAATTACTGTACGTCTCGTGCGCTTCACATCATTTTAATGGAAACACCCGCAAATCAAAAATTGTATTTTGTCAAAGTGTTGAGAAATATTGCTTCCATTTTGGAAACAAACTGTCATGGAAACGCAGCTACTGCCCCCTGGTGGCGAACCTCCACGTCGCCTCACTCTTGACCTCCGTGCTTCCTTTTCTTCCAGTCCACCAAATGGTCGACCACCCGTACGAGACCAGATCAGACAGCTTCTACTTTGTGGACAACAAGCTGGTCATGCACAACAAGGCCGACTACGCCTACAACGGAGGCCTGTAGGCGTCTTCAGAAGGGTTGCGGGGAGAGCTCCCCCTGGTGGGCGGGAGTGTCGAGGTGCGTCTCTCAGGAGTTTCTGGGGGCTTTTCTGGAGCTGCGCGGATGGTCCTGTTGGATCTGACGGAACACTTTGCCTTAAGTTTTCTCGCTGTCTCTGCTGGGAAGGGACACTCGGAGATGTCTCCTCAGACTCTCAGCTGTAACTGTGTTTACTGGAGTGAATGTGTGAACTGCCTTTTGAAACTGACAACTGTGTTTCCTGAGCGGGAAGGCGAGCGTCCTCTAGATATTTTTTTACTGTATAGGTAGCCGTTAAGGAGCCTGTAGCACTAGCTGACTTTTCATCTGTCCTCGGACGTCACCTGGACTGAGTTCATCCTGTCGACGTGTAAAACGTGTCTCGCGTGTCTCTTGGCCACAGTTTGTAAGCATTTCCTGGAAGCCTGTCTGTGCTCCGCCACTTAGAGAGTCTTTAGTTTTTTGACCGTCCGTGTCTTCGACTCGTCTCTTCTCTTTAGTTCATGTCAACGGTGGCTGCCGTGTCTTGACACGCCTTCCTTTGGTGATGTCACAAGGGGTCCACATTAGCGAGCTCTAAGGAAGCAGCAGGTAGTGGCGAGACATCGCTGATGCTCTGCCATCTGCTGGCGGCTTGGCTTTGACCCTTCACCTCTAGGAAACCTGCTGATGTTGTGAGGTCACCTGATAATATTGAATCTCTGCAGTCCATTCGGAAGACGTTGTCCTGACTGTGTTCAATAGTTTTAATTTTTAATTTTTTTCAAATTCATCCATTTAGACTTTTGTATCAGATTTATTGTAAATAAAAATTTCTGACTTTCTAACTTGAAAACGCTGACGCTGGTGTCTTCTTCTTCTTTTCTTTTTTTTTTTTTTTACAAAGTGTTTTTAAAGTTAAGCAAACCACACTCAATGTTAACTATTTATTTTGTCGCATTTTATTTTGAAAAATGACACAAAATTAGCTTTTCAACTGGCCGCTGCTTGGTTCGATGTGTAAAAGTTCAACGTTTAGTTCAGGCCGCTTCACTCGTTCCTTAAACTACATTTCCCAGAATCCTCGGCCGTAAACAGGAAGCCGCTGTGCTTCCATCATGGCGGCTCCCACGGGGAAGACGCGGCGTGTGTCCCGCGACTCGAGCAGCAGCAGCAGCAGCGGCGACGAGGAGGTGCTGAGGAGGTGCCAGGAGGCCGTGTGGGAGAGCAGGCCGGCCGGACTGAAAGGTGACTGACAGGCGGCGCTTCGGTTCGGGTTGGACTGAGGAGGCCGCCCGGTTCGGCAGCAGCAGCAGCAGCAGCAGTCCGGTGGGAGGTGGGGGGGGAGACGGCGGCGAGTCGGACCGATTCAAACTGTTCAAGAGCTGCCAACCGTCCCTTAAAAAAATAAAATATCTGACAATGAAGTGGATGCGTGCCGTGTTGAATCGATTCGCGACCGAGTTGTCTTGAACGTTAATTGACTTTCGACCCAAACTCACGTTCGTATCCATAGTCTGCTTTCAAAAACCGCCATCTGCGGAGCAGCAACTGCGTACAAGAATGAGCAGTGTTGAATAAGAACATGAAAATGCAGATTGATTGATTGATTGATTAACGATTTTAATTACGAGTCAAATAAATGCTGCTTCGTTCTTAAACTGAAAAAGCATTTCTGCTATTGTATTTTAATTTGCATTATTATAACTATTTGCTTCCATAAAGGCTGTGAATCAGGATCGCTGGTTCTTTATTGATTTACTGATTTTAAATTTAAACATTGATTGTTCTTAAAAATTTCTAAGTAATAAAAAAAAAAAAATTAAAACAAATTCATCTTATTTTATTACTATTTGAACAAATAGACATTTGTGACTGAAATACGTTGTGACTGAACACTACTGGGAGCCACTGGCCTGTGGGGGTCATGACCCCGAGTGACAGCTGACAGTCAGTCCAGTGGCGTCAGCCGCCGTCCGCACGGTGTACTGAAGGACATCGCTGTGTTTCTGTAGGTGGAGGCGGTGGAGGCGGCGGAGAGGCGCCGCAGTCGAGGCGGTAAGAGCGCAAAGACACACACGGCGCTTCGGTAAACAACAGTACGAAGCACGAGGCAGCTGCACGATAAAGCATTTAAAACACAAGGCGAAAATGTTGTCATGCGCTGCGTTGTGTTGTTGTTGCGTTAGATTTGTTGTGGCAGAGCACAAGCACGACGGCAACGAGCTGCAGGTGAGCCAGGGCTTCAGGACGCACGTGGCCAAAAAGCTGGAGACGCTCCTCAACAGGTGAACATTGTAGCCGTGTGTGTGTGTGTGTGTGTGTGTGTGTGTGTGTCCTCTCTGGTCTGATGGTTGTGAGATGTTTTGCTAAAGTGAGGGTCGTGCTTGTATTGAGGTTAGTTGAAGACTGAACCCAGCTGTGAACATTAGTCACATGGTCACTGGATCTCTAGATGGAGATGATCCTCCTCATTGTGTTGTTGTGTTGTCGTTGTGTGGCAGCTGCTGTCGCTGACAACCTCCTTCCTTCCTCTCACTCAGCTGTATTACAGAGACGCAGATTGAACGGACTTCCTGTGCAGATGCAGTCGGAGGAGGAGGAGGAGGAGACGATGACGACAATGGTGAAGCTCTTCTTCTTCTTCTTCACCTCCAGGTTCCTCTCACTCGTTCGCTGCTGTCGTGCCCTGCAGTGTTTTTTTTCCCTCCGTTGCTCCTCCGCAGGATTCCGTTTGTTTTCCACGTCAGTGCCGGGACGGCGAGGGGAGGAGCCTCCAGCTGCTGCCAGGCGCCGGCCAGCTCCCAGCTCCAGGTTCCTCTGGGTTCCTCTGGGTTCCTCTGGGTTCTGGGTGGTAGCAGCGTCACGTGACCTGACGGTGTGTGTGTGTGTGTGTGTGTGTGTGTCACAGCGACAGCGACAGTGAGATGGAGCTGAGGCTGAGGGAAGCAGCCGTGTCCATCGCTGACCTGCTGCCAGCCGCACAGGAAGTGACGGAGGGAAGAACCGACACGGTGGAGGAGAAGGAGGAGGAGAAGAAGAAGAAGAGGAAGAAGAAGAGGGAGGTTGCTGAAGGTGGTGCAGGTTCTCCGACGGTGGGAGCTCAGAGGAACGGCGAGGACGGCAGAGTCCTGGACCAGGAGGAGGAGGAGGAGGGGGCGGGGCTTAAAGTCAAACTAAAGAAGACGAAGAAGAAGAAGAAGAGGAAAGAGACGGCAGCGGAGGACTGAACACAGAACCGCATCTGAACATTCCACTGGAAGTTGCCTTCTAAATACTCTTTATTCTCTCATTCAACGTGTGAAAAATATTTTTCAGACTGTGACTTTAAAAAACAAACAAAACAAAGCGGTAACACAACACAACATTTAAAAAAATCTGACTGGACGTAAACGTCTCGGTGTTGATTCGAGTGATCAGCGGTGAGTCTAACGTGGATTCCTGCCCACGGCGGCCAATGACCAAGCTGCGCTGTTACCATGGAAACAGGCAGTCAGTCAGTCACACTGCCACCGGGGGGCGGCAACGAGCAAATAGGGGTGAGAGGATCTGGCTGGATTTCCGATAAACTGAAACCTTTTCATCTTGTTTGGCTGCCTGGCTCAACTGCAGCCTGAGCTTCCTCAGGACGGACAGTCGCGGCAAAAGTTGCATAATAAAGATGTGTATTTTTGTAATAATAATAATAAGGATTTGACATTTTCAAATTCAAAAATAAAAGTTGAGAACCTGAAGTTAATGCACCTCTTACGGTAAAAGGGAGAAGAAATGAAAGAATAGTGAATTGATATTACAAGTTGTGAATTCTGCAAAGTTATTGTTCACTCAACAACAGCTGAGTGTGCGCATACGTACAAGTTGTGTCCACACACATTATTCTACATTTCATTGGATGCAATTCTATGATCTGGTAAATAAATAATGCTATGGAAATGCCTCTGTGAGTCGAGAATGTTTTTGGCGGGTAAATATGTTGCATCCCTGTTTGTTACTGGATTATTTGAAGAGTCTTGTAGCATCTCAGTGAGACAAGAGCATCCTTTGGTCTGATTCCACTGGAGAAAAAAAAAGGTAGTTTGCGGCGGGAGAGGGTGCCGGAGCGCTCCACTTCCTGCGCATCACTGCGCCGTCGACACCATCTGCGCAGGCATGTAGGAGCCGATGTCGGAGGGCGAGGGCGACAGGAGGTGAGACGGGTGAGTGTCGCTGCTCTGGGAGGCAGGATAGAGCTCCAGGCTCTCCGAGGAGACTGCGGACAACGAGACAGGAAGCACAGCCGTCGGGACAGGAAGTCTGTGAGTCAGCGGCATTGAAGGAGATTTTCCAGGTACTTCCATTTTATTTCCTTATCTAAGGACTTTTCCTTTTACTCCCAACATTTGTTCACAAATATCTATACTTTTTACTTCTTGCATTGCAAACACATGCTGGTTACTATTGCGTTGAAAGTAATCCTCCCATTATTGATTCTAGTTGTTGTTGCTTGAAGTGGAGCTTATTGAACTCTGCTGTCATGCAGTCAAATATGATGTACAGGTACTACCCAGAAAATTAGAATATCCTGAAAAGGTTGCTGTATTTCTGCAGTTCAACTTAAAAGGTGAATGTGACATATTATATAAAGGAATAATATGCAAATCAATATATTTCAAGTTTTTATTTCTTTGGATTTTGCTGATCAGATCTTGCAGCTTAAAAAAAACCCTCAAACTTTATAATAATTTTCTGAGTTTGTGGGTTTGTGGTTTTAATAAGCTGAAAATCTTAATCAGCAAAGTTACAACAAGGAACTGCTTGAGATGTCAATTTGCGTGGAATGGCTCAATAAAATTTGTTGCTTTCATCTTTGATGTTAAATTGCCCAAATAAAACAACTTTTACTTGATATTCTAATTTTTCGGCTAGTGCCTGTATTTAGAGACAGGAGATTACTGCAGAGTACCTCAGCGGTACCTTTTCTTCAGTACTGGGTATTATTACTGTCTGGCTGTTGGCTAAAGTGTAAATCCAACAATGCGCTTGTGTTTACCTGGCACAGGTGTGTCTGTGTGCAGCTGCAGCGAGTCGTCTTGCAGCGGCGACGTCGTCTCTTCCTCCGGATCAGCTGACAGAATCTGTCACAGTCACACAGCAGAGAAACATTGCAGACGATTTAGAAACTAAACAAGCTTTTTTTTTCAACACATGACTGGGACCAGGTCCTCCCAGCAAGGTTCCAGTTACCTGTCGAATGGGAGTGAGGCCCGTCAGCGCCCCCAGGCTGCTGCTGTCCGCTATGATCATGGCCTGGGACAGCAGGCTGGACGAGTGGTACTGAGGTGAGTCCGACTTGTACACTGCAGGGGGCAGCAGCAGCTAGTTACTGTCTGTCTGTCTGTGTGTGTGTGTGTGTGTGTGTGTGTGTGGCACCTTACTGTGACTCGGCAGCTGGGCCATGGTGGCCATGAAGGGATTGGCACTCATGTGACTCTGTAGCTGCTGCGGGATTGGCTGATGAGAAGAGGCATGGAGCTGCTGCTGGAAAGAGATTGGCTGCAGGGTGGTGAACCCGCCCCCGACGTTGTTAATAACCGGGACGGTCTGCGACTGCGCAGACGCCAGACCTGCAAACACAAAAGTTGCTGGGGTTTTTGTCGTTGTTTTCTCTCTTCATGGGTTCCAATCGATGGAAAGGAGGCGGGGTCGTCACCAATGAGGAGCGAGGACTCGCCCAGGCTCATCACGCCCGGCAGCGAGGCCATAATGAGGCTCTGCGTGGAGGCAGGGGAGGCTGACAGGTTGTGCAGGGACGTCAGGGTGCTGACCGGAGGCAGTGGGCCGCCGCTGGACACCTGAGACCAGAGACCAGAGACCATGAGTTACTAGAGACCACAACTTACTAGAGACCACAGACCTTGAGCTCCCAGAGACAAGTGACCATGAGTTACTAGAGACCATGATCCCCAAGAGACCAGTGACCATGAGCCCCAGAAGACCAGAGACCATAATCCACAGGAGAAGTGACCATGAGCCACAGGAAACCAGAGAACATGAGCCCCCAGAGATCAGAGACCACCAACCACAGGACACCAGTGACCATGAACCACAGGAAACCAGTGACCATGAGCCTCCAGAGACCAAACACCATGAGACCAGACACCAGGAAACATGAGCTACCAGAGCCGGTGAGACAAAGACCTGCTAGTTCTAATTCTGAGAGAATGACATCCATGGTCCCAGGTCCATGCTGATCTTCCTGCCTGGATCTGTGACCCTGACAGGGCCCAGGTCTGGACCAGGAACAGCACCTTCCAGTGGAATCAATGTCCCTGTAGTCTGCCATTAATCCGACTGGTCCTACACTTCAGTTCCTCAGTGGGAACAAACTGGTCCAGACCTGCTGCACATCATCACCTTCCCTCAATGAATGAATATAGCTAAGACCTCCAGGCAGAAACAGTAGAGCCCCACCACAGCCAGCCACCAGGGGGCTGTCTTGTTCGGCTGTCGTTGGCTTTGAAGGTCGGTGGAGTGGTGAGGGGTTCTGGTGTGTAAGTGAGTGGCAATCTGACCTGTTTGGGGTTCTCCAGGAGTGTCTGACTGGGCTCCAGCTGGACTGGGCTGACCACCAGACGGCCCCCTCTGTCCCCGCCGCTGCCGCCCCGGGCTGAGCCCCCTGTGACGTCACAGAGCATCTGCTGGCTGTACTTGACACCTGGACAAAATCACACAGATGCAAGTCAGACTTGGACTTCCTGCCAGTCCCTGCAGCAGTACCAGATGTGGGTTCCGGACTCACCGGGCTCAGGACTCGCTGCCAGGCCTGGGTGAGACGACGAGGCCGGCTGGCTGCCGTAGGGTGTGTCCAGGGCCAGCTTGTGTCGGAAGGCCTCCTCCTTGCGGCGGTTGGCGAACCAGTTGTAGACGCGGACCTCTGTGACCAGGTTGGAGCCCAGGCCGGCCAGCTGGGAGGGGGACACGCCCCTCTGGAGACACTCGGCCCTGCGGCAGGGAGGTAAGGTGGAGGTCAGTCTCATCTGTCTTTCTGCCTCGACTTTTTGGCAAAGCTCCACCTGGTCCCAACTTTTTGCAGCGGGACCAGGCGGATGGCTAACAAACCTCACCAAGGGCCAACTCGGTCAAATCCACTAGGTGGTTTTTACACGAGAGGTGGGATTCTGTCTGTCCCAGGTCAGATAAGATTTTTCCAACTATGCATGTGATCGCGTGTCCTAGTCACCTGTTGCACTCCTCCACCAACCCCTCCCTCTCCTCCTTGCTGGGGTTCTTCTGCCGCTCGTAGGCGTGGAAGAGGATCTGCAGGGAGGCCGGACCCCACTTGAACCGGTTCCTGCGGCCCTTCTTGGTGTCCTCGCCCTGCTCCTCCGCCGACGGCAGGCCGTGTTTGGCGTTGGTGAACTCTGGGAAGGAGGGGGCATTTATTTATTTGCCATCCTTATTAATGCTTGATCTCCACCTGCTGGAGATCACGTTTTGTAGACATAATTAGATCCTAAAGCAGGCGAAAGATGAGTTGATGTCACTGGTATTTTTTTTTCAAGGTTCATGGCGTTCACTGTAGGATTTGTTTAACACTGAATCAGAGTTGGTCAGTGAGCAAAGACCCCCTTGAGTGACCCCTCAAGAGGAGAGGACGTCCCTAGTTACTGCAGTTAAAGACCAGTTAGACCAGTTAGGCCATTCTCCTTAAACCCCAAATGAACCAACGTCAATCACACGCAGGGGCACAGCTACAAGCATTGATTGGTTTGGGCTCTGTCCAGCATTTAGGACCATAACAGAAACCAGACTGACGTCTCTCAAAGATCTGACCTACTCCAGCCAGGGTTCAGGGTTTGTTACACCCTGGGCAAGTTGCCAGTTCGAGGCCTGATTGTTAGTTTTACTCTGGAGATCCAGAGAGGGTCTGGCCCTAGGTCCAGACCAGGATGGACCAGGGACCAATTCCCTCAGTATTTAGCCCCATGTTTACAGCCTATTGCTGAATCAGAATTTCAGTTGGACCTTGTGGACTGGAGTGGGAGACACTGGTTGAAGTTGAGAGCCTGCAGTGGAGTGAAGATGCTAAAAGCAGCAGTGGTGAGCAGGAGGAGGCGGAGGAGAAGATACTCACGCTGGCTGATCTCGCACTGCTTCTTGACGTACCAGGTGTACAGCGCCGCCCTCTTCTGGTTCTTCATGGGCGTGCCCTTGTTGAGGTGCTGGGAGAGGTGCGACTGGTTGAGGCCAGTGGACTCCACCACCTCCCGCTGCGGCAGGTTGTGCTGCTGCATGTAGCTCTTCACCATCTTGGCCACCTGCCACGGGTCTCCCCTGGAGACAGACAGACAGACAGACAGACAGACAGACAGCGTCAGAAACTTCACGACCACGTATTTCTTGGTTTTTTTTTTTTTTTTTTTGCCCCCAAAACTTTTGAGGTGCGGCTGCTGCAGTTTGTGGCGTCACACACCGCAGCGCAGCGAAGCAGCGTGTTGACACAGAGAGATAAAAGAGGACAAAGTCCAGAGCAGACTGGCTTCCTTACTGGAAAAACACGTGTCACACAGGGAGAAAGATCCACACTTAGGTCGCTTTTGTGCAAATAAAAAAAAAATAAAAAATTGCCCACAAAAAAGAATTCTGATCATTATTATCATCACCACCGTCGTCATTATTGTTGCGTCATCGTAATGTGAGATTTTATTTTTATTTCAAAGTATAATAATCAACCTTGAAATATCACAAAAAAAAGCTTGTTGTAACACGCACACACGTACACACACACTGCATTGTGATGAGTGTGTGTGTGTGTGTGTGTGCCTGCTGTGCAAACAGCGACTCAGCTGAGCGCCTCTTGCTCTATTAATCTTCACCTGCGCGCGGCTTATTTATTAAATATAACCCACAGGACGACGATCCGGTGGCTAATTAGTAACCAGGCAGGAGGAAGGAGCCTCTTTATCCGGGTGGCCGTGCGGAGGGCGGCCAGAGGGAGGCGAGCACTCACTGCAGCAGCTGGTCCACCTCGACCCGCAGCTTGGCCGCCTCCTCCGGGGAGAGCCGCTCCACCTCCCGGATGATCGGCGGGGGGAAGTCCATCTCTCCCTCCTCCGAGCTCTCGCCGTCCCCCTTGTCCCCGCGCTCGCCGGCGGCGCGCTCCCGCTCCAGCTCGCCGATGGCCTGCACCAGGACGTCCCGGGACAGTCCGGAACCCAGCAGGGCCCAGACCAGCTGCTCCTGAAGGCCGGTGAGCCGGGGGGGCCTGGCCCGGGCCGCCCTGTCCTCTGCCCGCTCCTCCATCAGTGCCAGTCAAAGACCCCTGCTGCTGCTGCTGCTGCTGCTGCTGCTGCTGCTGCTGCCGCTGCTTCTGGTCGGGGCTGGTTCAACTTCAAGGTTCTCGGCATGTCCCCCCACCTCAGCTGAGGGCAACTTTCATTTTCCGCCAACCTTCGGCGTGTCGAGTTTCCTCCTGATGAGTCCCGAGCTGCGGAGCTTGGTTGCAGCTCTTCCACCTGCTGTTTTTACTCTCAAAGGTCAACTCTCTGCTTTTTTTTTTTTTTTCTTTCACCCCCCTCCTCCTTCCAGGCGCCCTGCGAACTTTGTCCCCGGCCATCGGGCCCCAACAGGGACCAAAGTGCACCTTTTAAAACAATAAATAGTAGGTGCAAGGGCGTCGGAGCAGGCCGGCAGGTGGAGCGGAGGCGGGCTGGGAGAGTCTGGAGGTGTCGTGGAGCCTCCTGGTGGGAACTTGATGGTTGATTTCACATCAAACTGGATCTTGTCTGACATGTCTGAGCAACAGGTAGAGAGGACAGGCATTTAAAGGCGCAGAGCGGGTTAAGAGACGCGCAGGCAGATAGAAGCAATAGGCCTTAATGGCCACTGGAGGGCGCTGCTGTCCTACATCTCAATCCCCGCCAGGACGTCTTCACAATCTGAGCGGTGAACCCGGAGAGAGCCGGACTGACGGCCTTGTCATTTGATTATTTATTTATTTATTTAAAAAAAAAACAGTAATAAATTCAGTCTCTGCCAGAAGAATCTGTCGACAAATGTCCCCAAAACATCACAATAAAAGAAAAAGTCTGATGCAAGTGAGCGAAATATAGTTAAATATAGTTTTATAGTTATATGCTATACTCTTTTTATTCCCCCCAAACTGTTACATTTGCACAATTTTTTCATACTGTCGGCTTTGCACTAAGGAAAAATAGCCGGTTATTTAATTTTCTATTGTTTTTATTATTTTTATTTTAGTTATTGCATGCTTCTATATTTTATGTACATTACTCAAGTTGACTGGAGCCCTGTTACTAAAAGAATTTCCCTCGGGATAAATAAGGTATTTCTGATTCTGATTCTGATTCTGAAAGATCCTGAGGTCCAGTCATGAGTAAAAGAAGCCAAACAACAACAAAAAAAAACCCTGATGTCTTAAAAATGTTTCATTTTTAAGTAGTATTGAATATTACATATATTATATACTGACACAGTGAACACAGAACCATGACCTTTGACCTTCCAGAGCAGTGCACTGGGCTTTATTCATTTATTTACCATCTTGAGTGTTTCTGTGTTCAGCCTGCAGTCACACACACACACACCCTCAGGACGGAGGTTTGATGACATGGAGCTTTGACGTCCAGTCTCAATCCTCCCTCAGGCACTTGTGAGACCCTCCAACCTGAGTCGTTGTCATTGGGTCAGAGGCGTAAGCCGGACCAATCAGAGCTGAGCGGCCACAGGAACAGGAAGCTGGACGCCTTCATCGGAAGAAGTCACTAAAGTTTTTTTTCCTCACGCTGCTGACTGGCTTCTGACCTACTGCAGCCAGACTCCGCCCACCATCACAAGTTTGCCGCCGGCCAATCAGATCCGCTTGAGCCGCCAGCGGCTGGAGAGGCAACCTGATTGGTCGGCTTTGAATGTGACGGTTTGTCCAGTCAGCTGGAAGTCCCGCTCTCCTCCCAACCTGCGCTGTGGGATCCAGCCTGCGTGAACATGTGCAGTAAATCCCTCGGGAAGGTGCAGACGACCTCTGAGGTGTCAGATCCAAGAGCTGAACGCTGTCGGGCCGTCTTCTACTCAACATGTAAAAAAAAAACATGTTGGAAGTGAGTTTGTCTGTGCTGAAGCTGCCGCGCCACGCCGCGCCGGGACTCCCAGGGATGCCCAGGAGGAGCTCAGACCTTCTCCTCCTCCTGCTCCTGCTGGTCTCCCCTCGTCTGTCAGTGTCAAACGCTCACTTTCTCAGCCCCAGATCACCTTCCCTGCTTTTTCAGCCTATCACCACCTTTTTGTGTGGCGCTCCTGTGTCGGCCTGCTGCCCCGCCCCCTAGCCCTGCGCGCACACACACACACACACACA
>CM020507.1:1382500-1387500 GCA_009823395.1 Thamnaconus septentrionalis | reverse complement strand
CAACCTGTCGTCTCCTCTCAGAGGGTCTGAAGGAGTATTTCTGCAAGTACGGCGAGGTGAAGGAGTGTATGGTGATGAGGGATCCCGTTACCAAGCGCTCAAGGTGAGGAGCTCCGCGACCGCGTCTGCAGAAATGTTGGGAGTCCGGCTCCAGGTCCTTGCGGCCCTCGCAACCTGCTGCACATTTTCCCACAACATTCAGAGGGACAAAGGGAGATTATGTGGGATTAGTCAGAGCACACGCAGAACTTTGAGATTAAAATAAGCAAATAAAAAGTTCAAACTTTTTCCGTTCAGCAGAGAATCGAGGCCTTTCTTTTGAATTTGTCATTGTCAGAAATTCTGGAGAACTGTTATATAAATCTTTTCAGGCATTTATGTACTGTATGTATATGAATAAAATAAATGTGGATGCAGCGCAACCCTGAGTTTAGGAAGAAGCTGGTGTTGAAAATGTGTGGATGGAAGTTTTGGAGGCTAAAAATGTTTAATATTCAATTTTAAAAAGTCCATTTTCAAAAGTTTATTTGCGGCAGTAATTTTCATATAAATATGCAGTCAGCGTGGAATACTCGGAAATGTACAAGTTTTTCCACATTTTGTAAGAATCTGGGGGAAAAAAACAGATCCGGCTCCTGTTTTAAAGTTCAAAATTAAAAATCAATCCAAAAAAAATAAATCACGGAATTGAATGCAACGGGAGAAACTATTTGGAGAACAATGTTTAGAAGTTGGTGGGGGGGGTGTCAGAGTTTGTCGTGGAAAAAAAGAAATGTAAAAAAAAAAAAAAAAAAAAAATTCTGACCTGTTCCGGAAATTCTTGGATTTACAGTGAAAATCCTCAGAGTGGTGCAGATGGAATATTAAATGACGCTTGTGTGTGTTTTTCCTCCCTCTCCACCTCTCAGAGGCTTCGGCTTCGTCACCTTTGTCGACCAGGCCGGTGTGGATAAAGTTCTGGCGCAGACGAGACACGAGCTGGACTCGAAAACAGTGAGTCCTCTGTCCGCTAATCTGCACATTGATGCTGGATTTCTTTTTCTTTCTTTCTTCTTTTTTTTTTTTTTTCTTTGAGAAAAAAACTGAACCCCGCTGCAAAGTGAAAACGTTGCTGCCGATCGCTCGCTTGCGTCTCTTGGCGGCGACGCCTCAGGTGTCGTAGAGCAGCAGCAGCGGCAGCAGCAGCAGCAGCAGCAGCAGCAGCAGCAGCGGCAGCCGCCAACTCACTTCCTGGTTCGGGGGTTTTTATTTCCTGTTTACGTAAAGTTTGGAAGCAACCGTCAAACCTTCACAGTCACCTGCTCCAACTTCACATCCAGTCACGGCCGTGAGTGTGTGTGTGTGTGTGTGTGTGTGTGTGTGTGTGTGTGTGTGTGTGTGTGTGTGTGTGTGTGTGTGTGTGTGTGTGTGTGTGTGTGTGTGTGAGACTGAGTGTGTGTCTTTGTCAGTAATGAATGTGGGCCATTCTGGGAACAATGTGGCCCTCGCTGGTCGCCATAGGGACCCGCCCCCCCCCCCATACCCCCCTCCTCCCCTAGCGGCCCCCCCTCCCTGGGTGGGAGTGGTGATGGTTGCCGCTTCAGCCGCTGTGTCGGAGTCAAGGGACGATTTTCCTCCTTTGTGAGACGCACCTTGTCCTCCAGCCTGAGGAGGAGTTGCTGAGTGTTCTTCACTCTGCGTGTGTGTGTGTGTGTGTGTGTGTGTGTGTGTGTGTGTGTGTGTGTGTGTGTGTGTGTGTGTGTGTGTGTGTGTGTGTGTGTGTGTGTGTGTGTGTGAGAGAGAGAGATTGCGGTAAGTCGGAGAACAGTGTCACTTTCAGGCGCGGCGGCCGTGATAAGTTGCGCTATCATGGTTGGACGCCACTGAGTCGCCATGGGGCGGGGGGGTCCGGCTAGGCGTTGTTGCCCAGGGGTGCGGGGGGGGGTCTCTTGGTCCCCATCAGGACCCTGCTGCCCTCCACCTGCCCGTCGTCCGCAAGATGAAAAATGTCTCTGTCACCGCGGAAATAAGAGAGGAGATAATGGCGCTGCGCTTGAGACGCTCCCAGCGGCTCTCCTGAAATTAAACTCAGCCTCTTTTAAATTCATCCTGGCCGACGGGGGCATCGTGGCTGTGTGTGTGTGTGTGTGTGGAGGCGGGGGGCGGGGCTTTTGGAGGCCTGCTTACCTCCTGCCCCCCACCTCCATTCTCCCTCAGTCGGGTTCTCCTGCTGGAGAGAAAAGTTCTCCAGTGGCAACAGAAGGAATGTGGCCCGCAGAGGTGCACTGCAAATCACACCGCCACCGCACACTGCGCTGATGTATCACTGCACTGGTGTGCTGCTGCTGCTGCTGCTGCTGCTGCTGCTGCTGCTGCTGCTGCTGGTTCTCACCGTCACTGCATAGTCTTTTTTTCCCAGTGTAACACTGCACTGTCTGCTCATGTGTCACAGCCGTATGGAACGTTCTGTGTGTTGGTGTGTAGTTGTTGTTCAGCTTGTTCCTGCTCTGCTGTGTGTCACTGCACACACTGTATGGTGTCGCACTCCTCTGCATCTCACTGTGTGTGGGTCAGGGTATCACTGCTCTGCGATTCAGAGTTTCACTGTACGGAGCAGCGGCGTCGTCTCACTTCCCCATGCTCCACTGCACAGTTTAACAATGCTCCACTGCTCTTTGAAAGTGTGTGACTGGACACGGCTCTGCATTTCACTGTTTCACTGCGCAGTGTGGCACTGAGCAGTATGTGAGGTTACTGCTCTGAGATTCAGGGTGACACTCATATTGACACGTCACTGTGCCGGTGCACCAGTGCACACTGTCTCCACCACACTGTGCCACTGAATGAGTGGTCGTTGCACATGATACTTCTGGTTCACACTGCAGCGTCACTGCTGTGCGAAACTGTGTTTCAGTCTACTCCTGCACACTGCAGTGCTCTGATAGATCACTGCATTGTTCTAGTGTTTTCACTGTGCAGTGTTTACTTTATGTATAACTTGGCAGTGTTTTTCTGTATCACTGCAGTGTTCCAGTGAATCACTGCCGTGTTCCTGGTGTACCACTGCAGTGTTCCTGGTGTATCACTGCCATGTTCCTGGTGTACCACTGCCGTGTTCCTGGTGTACCACTGCAGTGTTCCTGGTGTATCACTGCCATGTTCCTGGTGTACCACTGCCGTGTTCCTGGTGTACCACTGCCGTGTTCCTGGTGTACCACTGCAGTGTTCCTGGTGTATCACTGCCATGTTCCTGGTGTACCACTGCCGTGTTCCTGGTGTATCACTGCCATGTTCCTGGTGTACCACTGCCGTGTTCCTGGTGTATCACTGCCGTGTTCCTGGTGTACCACTGCCGTGTTCCTGGTGTACCACTGCCGTGTTCCTGGTGTATCACTGCCGTGTTCCTGGTGTACCACTGCAGTGTTCCTGGTGTACCACTGCAGTGTTCTTGGTGTATTATGGCCGTGTTTTTGGTTTATCACTGCTGAGATCTTGGTGTACCACAGCAGTGTTTGTGTGCATCACGGCAGTGTTCCTGGTGTACCACTGCAGTGCTCCAGTGAATCACTGCCGTTATCCTGGTGTACCACTGCAGTGTTCTTGGTGTATTATGGCCGTGCAGTGTTTGTGTGTACCACGGCAGTGTTCCTGGTGTACCACTGTTAGGTGTATCATGTAAGGCCCTGCCACTGCTCGGCCCTAACGCTGCGTGTCTGGCCAGTGTGCAGAGGTATAGCAGTGTTTGTGGCCCTCGGCAACCTGGGGGAAGGGATGCAGGTTCGGTGATTAGCATGATTAGCATGGCTGTCCTGGCTAATAGGATCGGAGTCAACAGGCTGGAGTGGCTCCTCAGTGTTCCCAGCTGGGGCTGACAGGCGTAGCGAGGATGTAGTTGGTCAAAGGGGATTGGCCTGGTTTCCTTAAAGCCCTGCTGGAATTACCATCAGCTCGTTTTCTGGAGCTGCTTCACTTTGGCTCCGCCTCCATTTTTTATGAAAGGTTTGTTTCTTGGTTAAGACTTGCATGTCGTCTCCTCCCTCTGTAGCTTCTCTGCAGTGGATGCTCGCTGTGTATCAGGCTCTGACCAGCTGCCAACCAGTTGTGGTGCCACACGTCACTGTACTTCTACCAGAGAAACATAAAGCAAAAGCAATAATTCAATAAATCCAACAGCTTTGATTTATAAAATGCTAAATCACAGCCAAAGGCGTCTGAAAGCGCTTAAAATCTGTTTTGAAGAACATTCATCAGAAAAAGTTATATTGCAGTTTCATAGTTTTGCTGCACTAAAGTCATTGTAAAATTCTAAATCTAATATAATCAAAAATCTTTTTTTTTTTTTGCTTCTATCTATTTTATTTCTGTATTACATGGTTTTTCTACCTCTAATATACATTATAGTGGGGTGGGCAAACTACGGCCCGGGGCCCATATGCAGCCCGTTAAGCTTTTTAATCCGGCCCACTGAACCTGAAGAAATGATTAATAGTCAGTCAGTCATAAAATGGCTGTATTTCCCCCATGTTTGCAGTGTTTTCAGAGTCACTTCAATAAAGAGCCAAACACCCTGGTGGTTCTGGGTGGTTCTAGATGGTTCTGGGTGGTTCTAGATGGTTCTGGGTGGTTCTAGATGGGTCTGGGTGGTTCTAAGAGCTACAGTACAACACCCTGGTGGTTCTGGATGGTTCTAGATGGTTCTGGGTGGTTCTAGATGGTTCTGGGTGGTTCTAGATGGGTCTGGGTGGTTCTAAGAGCTACAGTACAACACCCTGGTGGTTCTGGATGGTTCTAGATGGGTCTGGGTGGTTCTAGATGTGTCTGGGTGGTTCTAGATGGGTCTGGGTGGTTCTAGATGGGTCTGGGTGGTTCTAGATGGTTCTGGGTGGTTCTAAGAGTGATGATTCAAAGTCACTGATTTGGTTTCAAGACTTTTGTTGATTTTCAGTTGACAATAAAAGCAGCATGTTTTATATCCTATGATGTCTGTTTTTCTCCGATGAGGTGGCCCACCAGACCACTGC
>CM020507.1:1285000-1375000 GCA_009823395.1 Thamnaconus septentrionalis | reverse complement strand
CAAAAATGCAATAATGCTGGATTGGATTTCTACAGCTTATGTTACTGATAAACAATATAAATTTGATGTATGCATCTATCTTATATTTATAAAAAGCTTTCCCAGGCACTCAAAGCACTTTACATTGATTTCAACCTCAGTGAGGAGATCGGCGTTACAATTGTACAGCACATAGAATTATGGAAAATGAAATACAGTTTTATGGAATCGGCCGTTTTATTTTGTTTTTATTTTTAAATAATATATTAACTTAATACTTTGTATTTAAACCGCACAAACTAATCCAGCCAAAAATGACAACTGACCTTTTTTTCTTCTTTCAATGAATCCAGGTGGAGTGCAAGAAGGCTCAGCCCAAGGAGGTGATGTCCCCCACAGGCTCAGCCAGGGGGCGCTCTCGCGTCATGCCCTATGGGATGGACGCCTTCATGCTGGGCATCGGTATGCTGGGTAAGCTGCTATTGATCCGGGCAGGAAGTGGTGAGCTGAGGGCGCAGCTGCTCCAAAAGGTCAGCCGGCGGCCTGCTGAGGGCAGCGCTGACCAGTCATCCCGGAGGAGGACCTTCCTGCGACGCTACTGGCGTGACACGCTTCTCGTTGAATCTGTCCTGAAAGTTTTCTTTCAAGGACGGCAGGCTGATAATCAGGCGCCTTGCTAATCTTTTCAAATGTGTACAAAGTAGAAAAATGAAAGTTTTTCAGGATCTCTAGTTGCAGAAAGGACCTTTTTTTTAGAAGATTCCGGTCTTCTGCTTCCTCTGCATCTCCACCTGCTGGGTCCACCTGTTGCCTCATGCCAGGCTTAATGCTTCCACCTGCTGCTCAGTCTGAGAACTGCAGCTCTGATGGGGGGGGGGGGAACAAAGTCGAAGCGTCGACTTCATAGAAAGTCAGACAACAATGATCTTGATAATTATGAAGCTAATATTAATCAGGCAGATCAGCTGACTTGACACTTGACCAGCTGCCCCCCCTCCTCAGCCACGCCTGCTCATAATGTCTCCACACTGCTGCTTCCCTGTTTCCTCTCCACTGAGCCTCACGTGGCGTCTGCTGCCCCCTGCAGGTTACCCGGGCTTCCAGACCGCCACCTACACCAGCCGCAGCTACGCCGGCATCACTCCTGGTTACACCTACCAGTTCCCTGGTAATCACAGCTCACTTCCTGTCCCCTCGCACGGCGTCACGTGGCAAATTTAAAGTGTTTTTTCGTTTTTTTTTTGCACAATCCTGCGCGTGGCCTCACATCAGGAAGCTTTAAAAACAATGAATAATTCAACAGGAACTGGCTTAATAATCTGTGCTACAGTGTCCTCCAGGTGTTATTATTATTGATGTGTAAATAGATACCAGTCAAAAGTTTGGACGCACCTTCCCATGCATTTTATTTTTAAATCTTTGCAGCTGTCTACACTGCAGACAGACACTGGAGACGTCAAATGTATGAACAAGATATATGTTATTATGCAGCAATGAAAAACACCGTCAATAACTCTAAATATGGCAATTTTGAAGAACTGAAATATTAACGTGTTTGAGTTATTTGACTCTTTTATTGTTTTCTCCATGATTCCATGTGTGTTCATACGTAATTTTGATGCCTTCAGTGAGAAACTGCAGTGTCAATGGTCATGAGGATGACAGAGAAGACATTCAGTTCACAGGCTGAGTCCAAACTGTTGACTGCTGGCGTCAATACCAGTTGTACTGACCTCTTCCTGTAGCCTGGCCAGGGAGGATTCAGAGACTGCTGTACTGCAGCCGGGCCACAAGGGGGACTACCCTCACCAGTCACCCTCTGTGTCGATAGCAGCAAAATGATTCTTTAGTCAAACACACAAATTTATTCGGCACTGGTGCAGAAATGTCACATGACCAGTTTGATGCCCATGGCTGGTTCAGTCCAGTCCAGTTCAGTCCAGGGCTTCTCTGGTTGTGCGTGCTTGCAGGTTCTTTAGAGGGCGATCGTCACAGAGCGGAGCGATGCACTGACGCCGACGCTAACCTGCTTCCATGGCAACGCAACAAAACCCTTCACGGTTGATGGCTGCTTGTAAAAATTTAGGGAGCGGATCCACGTCTGTGTGCGTGTGCACTTTTTGAAAAACAACAATTTGAGGCGATTGCGTTGCTGTTGTTTAACTTCTGATTACATCCTGTCGCACACAAACTGTTTAATCCCTTTAATTGGACCTCAGTGTGTGATGTCATGTCCTCTCCACCCTCCCTGTCCTCACCCCGTGTGTGTGTGTGTGTGTGTGTGTGTGTGTTCTCCTGGCCGCTGTGTGTCTCAACAGCACTCTGATGTTTCTGTTTTAGAGTTCCACTTAGAGAGGACCCCCCTTCTGACTTCACCCCACCCCCCTGAGCTCACAGGTCAGTCGTCCCCTCCTCTGGACTTTTACAAGCAGCTGTGTTTCACTGTCAGTCTGCCACGCGGCCTCGTTACCGCCGCACCGCCGCTCCTCGGAGTGTGTGTGTGTGTCTGTGTGTGTGTGTGTGTGTGTGTGTGGGTGTGTGTTTGGACTGAAGGCTGAAAGCCCGCCGTCCTCCAGTGACCTCGTCGACCCTCCAATGGCCCTGGACTCGGGAGGAGTGACCAGGGGTCACTGGAGAGGCACTGGGGGATCTGCTGTGCTCCCATTGGTTGCCGTCAGTCTGACCCCCACGTCTGTCTGTCTGTCTGTCTGTGTGTCTGTGGTCTGTCTCCGCAGCCATCCCTCTCACGGCGTACGGACCCATGGCGGCGGCGGCGGCGGCTGCGGCTGTGGTCAGAGGTGGGTGGAGCCGACGCTTCCTTGTTGTTTCATCCGCTAAATTGTCGGTGTGAGCGTCACTTCCTGTGCTACGCCCCAGTAGCTCCATAAAAAGGAAGTTCGCCTCAGATCACGTTTTTACATTTGCGCTGAATCCACCTGTGACACATTAGCTGCGTTTCCGTGACCCCTACAATTGCTCAAAACCTAAATATCGCAATAAAAAACTGCTATATGCATATACATGCTATTATGAAATTTGACGCCCACTCAAAAGAACTGGGCGCCTGTCAATGTGGTCAACGGTCGCCCATATTTTTACAAAAATATTGGACTTGCCAGTCAATTTTCCATACATCTTTGAAAATGTGTTAAATTGAGTGGCCACTTGGGGGCAGTGTGATTTGCTTTATAACTTATTTGCAAACACTTGTTAATTGGCATTGCCATTTGAATTCAGGTGTTTATTTTAACAGTGCTAACTGCCTCGCTTCTGTTCAGTGTCGTCTGTGTGTTAAACCGCTGCTGTTCCCGATCTTTGCCACCAGGCTCCACCCCGTCACGCACGGCTGGATTCCTGGGCACCAGCAGTCCGGGTCCGATGGCCGACCTCTACGGAGCAGCCAGCCAGGAGTCGGCCGTCAGCAGTTACCTCAGCGCTGCAAGCCCCGCCCCCAGCACCGGCTTCAGCCACAGTTTAGGGGTGAGTGACCTATCAGAAGAGGCGTGACCGCGTGTTTCTTCTCGAGTGTCTCAGATTTTTCACAGCCTCACTTTATTCCTGAATATAATTTTTGAAGCTAAAATGCAATGACATCCCCAGGGTGGTTGGCTAGCTGTAATCCTTTGGAACACAGCAGCCCACCACCAGGGGGCATTAAAAAAAAAAGACTGTATTAAGATAGAATGTTGCCTGGTGACTGGCTGCATTACTACTCACAATTAGTCACCTAATGTCGTAATTTAACACGTTTTATGTATTGGCACTGAATAAATCATGTTGTGAGCAGTACTACAGGCAGCCACCAGGGGGCCGTCCGGCTCTTTAGCTCATCCGTCATCCGCATTTTTAAATTCCTGATTTTTTGTTTATCGTCAAGATTCCATGTGTTCAAAGTCAAATTCCACACGGGCTTTGATGTTGACTCGCCACTAGGTGGCAGCACTTGCAGGGAACACATCCGTCCATATGCTAATTTTTTTCCTGATGGAAGCTGAGTGCAAAAGAAAAGCGTCTTTGGGGGGACTGAATGTTTGTGTTGTCGATTGTGAGCACTGAGCGCGGCGTTGTCGCCCCCTGCAGGGCCCACTGATCGCCACGGCCTTCACCAACGGCTACCACTGAGAGCGTAAGTCGTCCTTGCTTTGGCACCGGCGTTGCCATTGGTCAACGTGCTATTGCGTAACGCCGCGCTTCTCTTGTGCCAGTGCGGAGCCGCGGCCGGAGTGCTGGAAGGAGTTGAAGCTGTCTGGAAGCTGATCTGGTCCAGTCCACCTGCAGGGGGCGCTCCTTCACCTTTCCCCTTCACACGGCGAGGCATCCTCGCTGGTCCCCGGAGGGAAACCGAGACAGAGTGGCTAAAAGGAGTGATTTATATCACTACATGTAGTAGCGACACGTGCAGATGTATTGTTTTAGTGTTTTTATTTCTTTCCAGTTTGCTGCGTTGTTTTGTTTGTTTGTTTATGTCTTTGTTGCTGATTTGTTTTTTCATCTCAGAGACGAGAGGGGGAGGGAGGGGAACCAGGTTTGTCCTGCTGAAGCTCTGCTGTTTGTGCTGGAACTGTACGTGTGTGTAGTTCATACTGAATCTAACCCTTGTGATTAATCCCGCTTCCTGAAACTGTCACAAAGTGAAAACCTTCGCTAGTTTCCTCGCTGAGAGCGACTCGTTAGGCCGATGACGCTCGCTAGTCACCGCTAGGCTCGTGTGAACTGTACAATTTTTTTTCTTTTTTGTAAGATATTGTAAATATGACTGGAGTCTGGAGCGCGGCTGGTTGGCTGGACAAACGGTTCGACTCGTACGCGTCAGACCGTCGGCGACTTTCTGGAGCAAAACCTTGTTTTCTTACTTTGTCGTGTTTTATCTGTGATTGTTGGAAAGGACGGAGAAATGTGCTGTTTCTGGATGGAGGGGAGGGGCCAGGTGGGGATGGGGGGTGGGATGGGGTGGGGTACTCGTTTTTAAATGTGAATTTTTATTGCGATTTTATTTTTAATTAACATCAAACTGTCGGTGGTTGAGCCTGAAGGTGTTTTTCTTGGTTTCCACGTGGAGAGCAGCTCACCCCAAAAGTCTGCAGATTTCTCACTTTTCTCTCGGTAGTTCCGTAAATTTACTTCCTGGTAATTTCACTCTCTGCACATGTGTGTGTGTGTGTGTGTGTGTGTGTGTGTGTGTGTGTCTGATGGAACCAGATGCAGAGACGCAAATGGACAATTTAAAAACCTAAACAGCACAACCCATGTTGTGTAAGTGTGTGTGTGTGTGTGTGTGTGTGTGTGTGTGTGGGTGTGTGTTCAGGCAGTGGTGATGCAGAGGAAGAGGAGGAGGAAGTGTATCTCCGCCGGTCCCTTTGCTTGTCCTTCACCGTGCTCCTCGGGAGCTGGAGCTGTGACCTGTTGGTTTTTTTTGTTTTGTTTTTTGTTTTTTTTGTTTTTTTTTTAAACCAAACCGATGAGCTGCTGGGACGTCCTGCGTCAGGTCTTAATCTCCGTGCACTACAACTGTAGCTCCACCTTCCTCAATAAAAATAACAACCCTGTCGACATGTGTAACACCTGCTTTTCTTTCCTCTATTCATTCATTTGTGAGAAAAAAAAAAAACCCCAGCCTTTTTAAAAATCCTAATAAATTATTTTAAAGCATTCCATCCACGGGTCCCGTTTGGTGTTTCTAGTTCTTATAGGCACCAAGGCCTCCTTTAAGGCGTTTTGTTGCCCCTACCGCCACCTACTGGTACACAGCGTGAATCAGGAAACTAAGAATTCTCGATTAAATTTCCAGGATTAGATTCTAAATTAAAATGATAAACATCCAGATAAACACTTGGATTGACTATTTCGAATGTGACCTTCACTGACTGTTGTTTCGTTCACCGAAACACTTCAGGACCTCTGGGCAAAATGTCCAGTAGATCAAAGTCCCACTTCATTCCCTTAATATCCAACCTTTCACAGTTAAATTCCTTCAAACAACGGTAAAAAATAATTACATAAATTAAAAATAAATAAATAAAATAAAAAAATCGAGATCTTTTTTCAATCACCTCAAAATGTGTTTTTATCAGATTACATGATAATTTTGAACAATTTTGTTTGTGGTATTGTTAGGCGACTTTTCTTAAAAACCTGCAACCTCCGGGTTTTGGCTACTTTCGGGTTAAACTTGAACCGAACGCCAGCAGGAGGCGGAAGGAGGTGTGTGTTCTTCTCAGGACACACAAACACGAACAAGTTCCCGCAGAAAGTCGATCAAACGCCGAAGCGCGAGCACGGACGGTGGGAAACGGTGAGGGTTGCGTTGTGTTGTTGTTGTTGTTAAAAATTCACTTTCCCGCATCGTGATCGAGTTTCACACCGGGAAGCAAAAAAAAAAAAAAAAAAGTCTCCGAACCGGTTGGAAGACGGAAGGACGTTCGGTGGCTTCTGCACACGGACACCCAACTTCCCAACACTTTCACTCCGCAGCAGCTGAAGCGGGCGGGTTGGAGTGAAGCCGCCAAGCCTTGTGCTCCAGGTGATAGTCGGTCCCCGGCACCGGGCAGAGCACCGGGATGGGGAACAGCAGCAGCGACCGGTCCCCCGGGGTCCAGGGCGGCCAGCAGGCCGGCAAGGAGCCCAGGACCAACATCCTGATGGACGGCAGCGAGGACGGAGACGTGTTCCAGAGAGAGGACGCCAAGGTGAACGCACACGGACACACGCAATTCCAGCTGTGAGCTGCACTTCCGATTGGGTTAGCGACATGCTAGGTCGCTAGCCTCTGCTCACCTGTTGAGGCTCCCGTAAGTAGCTTTGTGGCACAGGTTTGAGCACGAACAGTGAATTCGGAACAAAATACACAATATTATTTGACAACATGATATATATATATATTTTTACCACTAAGAAAATTGTCATAATTCACATTTGCTCCTTTTAGTGAAAATAGAAGCACAATAACGGCACACAATAACACAAACACTTCTTCTTTTCTTCTTCTTCTTCTTCTTCTTCTTCTTCTTCAGTATTTCCATAAGTAGGTCTTACCATTGTCTATAATTGACTTTGTCCCACTGTCGTTGTTGTTTTTGTCGTTATTTTTGTTCCTCTTTCACGTCAATTGCAGGCAAATACTAAAGACAGTAACATTCAGTGTTTTATGCCCCATATGCAAAGCGCACGTCACTGATCCCTGATGAACATTTGCCACCACAGCCAGCAGCATATTAACTAGTCAGTCCACCAGGAGGCGCTACCTCCATCACCTCCATTGCTGGTGATTTGATGAGGTGTTGTGTTTCTCCAGGCTCCACAGGAGATCCAGGAGTTCCTGGCCTGGCAGCAGGACCTGGAGAGCGACAGCAAGAGCCCCAGCGCTCAGGCTCGACCCACCGTCTTCAGGTGGGCCGGTTCGGCCAAGGAGGTCTTTGTGTCGGGCTCCTTCAACAACTGGGCCACCAAGATCCCGCTGAACAGAAGGTGCCATAGCTGTGAGGGACGACGGCGGCGTGTTGTTGTTGCTGTTGTTGTTGTTGTTGTTGTGACCCACCGTTGTCTCCACACGCAGTCGGAACAACTTTGTGGCCATCGTGGACCTGCCGGAGGGCGAGCACCAGTACAAGTTCTGTGTGGACGGCCAGTGGACGCTGGATCCCACCGGGGTCAGTGAACGCACCACGGCATATTTGTGAAGTTCTTTTTTTTTTTTAGTATTTAGTAGAAGTATTTAGCATTTTTTTCCCCTTGCTCCTCCTCTGTCCTCCAGGCCGTGACCACGTCCAAGACCGGCGTGGTGAACAACCTGATCCAGGTCAGCAGTACAGACTTCGAGGTGTTTGACGCCCTGAGGATCGACTCGCAGGATTCCGCCGACCTCTCAGGTGCTAATTCCAGTTTTTATTCACTTGATGTTACACTTTATCAGTTCCAGGACGCAGCTCAAACAGATTGAAAGACTGAGTTTGTCCCCCCCCCCCCATGGGAAGAAGGTGCCGGTAATGTTTCTCAGCTTCTCAAGGCTCAGCTGTGTAATATGTAGCACCATCCAATGTTCAGAAAAGGTATTGCAAACAGTGTCAACATCAATTCCAGTTTGTTGGTGGTGGCTGGAAAAATCGGCAACCCCTTAGCAGCTCCACCTACTGGCCACTGGAGATAGGTGTTGCATTGTCAACATACATAACTGGAATTGTGTAATATTAGCAGAATTCAGATGATTATTAAATGTATTATTAATTTATCTAATAATATAATAGTTTGTTTTATTATAAACATACATATTGTGTGTATATATATGTACACATACATATTTGTATTTAACTATTATTATATTATATATGATATATTGTTCTTATATTTTTCACACCCTTTGTGGTTGTGTGTTTGTGCGTCCTCTGTTGGTCATGATGTCCCTCTGTCAAGTGCAGGGGATGCTGGTGTGAACGCTGACCTGTGCTGTTTTCTTTTTTCCCACCAGACTTCTCCAGCTCCCCGCCCGGTCCGTACCAGCAGGACGCCTACGTGATCCGAGCTGAGGAGAAGCTCAAACATCCTCCCTTCCTGCCGCCTCACCTGCTGCAGGTGCTTCTCAACAAGGACACGGGCGTCTCTGTGAGTAGCGACCACTCCACGCACCTCACCAGTGGGGAAAAACAAAGAATAACAAACCAGCTCCTCGTCTCTCCGCCAGTGCGACCCGACGCTGCTTCCAGAGCCCAACCACGTGATGCTCAACCACCTGTACGCCCTGTCCATCAAGGTGACGGCCCCGCCCACGGCACCCTGCGTGCTTTTATTTTGACATGATGAGTTACCGGTGTTGATGGAATCGCAGATGTTTATCCTTCAGGTTGATTAGTGTCTGAACCAAACTCTTAATTCTGTGGTAGTTTTGATAAAAATATATATGAGCTTCTTGTTGCTTGGTGAGTATTTTTTCTCTTAAAATATTTCTGTATTCTTCTAAATAACTGACTAACCTTTAACAGCTTATCATATTGATTTAATCCAAATGGAAAAAGGTAAACAGGTTGCTTTTTTATAATAATTTATGGCTCCATCTGCTATTGCAGGCAATAATAATAATTAAAAATAATAATAATTTTTCACTGATCTTTTGCCATTTTTTTTTTTTTTACCAATTATCTATTGTCATTATTTATTGAATAAAACACTCTGCTTACAATTTACATACTACATTGTATATAAATACAGAATTTTAATGGTTAATTGCACTAAAAATGTGTTTATTTCTAGCAAATATTGAGATTGAATCAGTGAGGGTGGGGCTCACTGTGTGTCTGTCGTGTCTTCCAGGATGGGGTGATGGTTCTCAGCGCGACACACAGATACAAGAAGAAGTACGTGACCACTCTCCTCTACAAGCCTATCTAACGCTCAGGACCAAGACCACGGCCTTTTATTCTGAAAGGATAAAGTGCTAACTGGACAGTTTGTTTTCTTTAATTTAATGTGTGCCTTGTGAAGTAAACAAAAGGAAAATCCAAGTGCGTTTTTTGTCGCCTCAGAGACGAAGACGCCTTTGTCTTTCTGACCAAAGAAGCAAATAAATCTTTCCACTCTTTCTGTGCTCATTTCATCCAGCTGCTTTATTTTGTCTCCATCTTGTCAACCACAAGACTTTCAGATTAGGTTTGTTTTGATGTTTGTCCTCCAGTCACTTCAATGGAGTTGTTCACCCAGCGCAGACGTCGAAAAACGTTTTTGACCTCCGCATTAACGGGCCCATAGAGCAATGCGCTGTAGTGTCACTTCCCATCATGCCTCTGTAACTCACGTGGTCTTTTTGGCCAATCAGAAGGATCCTGGAGACGGTCACTGACAGACACGTCAGGATGCATCAGCCAATCAGAACGAGCTGAGACTCAGCAGCACGTACGACGTGGTGACGTCACGCTGGGAATAAACTCTTTTCTGCTGATTTTTTGGCCTTTATTATTTTTTTTAAACGACTAAAAGACCAGAAGTGAAAAATCTACACAAGAAAGATTTGCTATGAATCGCGTTTCAGGTCACAGTCGTCCTGTCAGCTGTTATAAAGGCCTTTATTTTTCTATTGCGGTCCATGGGAAAAATGCTTTTTGGGCCTATGGGATTTTCTTTTTTGCTGCAGTACCTCGAGTGGCCACTGGGAAAATCAGTGCGTCGCCGTATTGCCAGTCCAGTATCCAGTACTTATAGATCCATGGTTTGACCAGAGGACATTTTTGCTGCTGCGCTCCTGAACAGTTGACATTTTTAGTGAACTGTCCCTTTAAATTCCTGCAACTGCAACCTTGTGTGTGTGTGTGTGTGTTTGTGCACGTGTGTGTGTGTGTGTGTGTGTGTGTGAGATCAGAGCAGCTGTGGCTTCAGAAAAACAGACGTCAGCAGATCAGAACAGCTGATTTATTTCAGTCTTGCAGTCCCACATCCTGCAGGTCTGTCACCTTACACACCGACTGCACCCACACACACACACACACACACACACACACGAACCCACACACACACACACCCTGTGGGAGCCGGCTCCGTTGTGACTCAGCAGTAGGTCTGTCTGTCCAGGTCCTTGTACTCTGGGTTGTACTCGTTACGGGCGAAGCAGTGCGCCGCCTCGCGGTCGCACTCGCACACTGAAGCCGCACACAAGTCGTTGCTGCCTACACACACACACACACACACACACAGAGTCAGAAGGGGGCGGGGCCTTCACCTGAAATGCCTCCATGGCTGTGACGGGCAGCTCACCTGAGCAGGTCACCTGCGCGTTGCTACAGGTGAAGTCGTAGTCGATGATGTACGGCATGTCGGCGAGGCCGCTGCATCCAGACTGCTTCCTGCTCATCTCCCAGCATTTATCATGAGCCTTACAGCACCTGCACACACACACACACACACACCTGTCACACACACCTGTCTGCTCTCCTGGCCGGCGTGGACTTCATACCACCAATCATCCCAAAAGAACCGGAAGGCTTCGGCAGAGCAGCATTTAGCCCTCTGTTTGCAGCCAAAAGTGGGTTCGGACCTTTCTTGTGATTTGGAGGGGACCCAGCAAAGAGGGCGGAGCCAACACCTGGCTGGAGGTGTGGTCACTGACCTTGGGAGGGGGTAGCTACGGAGGTGGGCCCTTTGTGACATCACAGAGGGCTGATTTCCATAGCTGTGTGGGTAAAGGATGAACTTTTTGTCTTACCTGGCAGGAAACGCCGCTGCAGACAGTGGCAGTTTGGAAATAATGAAACCCAAGAAGAAGAAGAAGAAGAGGGAACGTCGGGACTCACTCGTCCAACTGGTTCATGGTATTCCCAGCACCGCCGATGCCGCACCAGCAGCCGTAGTCGATGTACTTTAAGGGGTTGACTCCTGGCTGAGCGCACATGATCGTCTCCGCGAGGTGCCACACGGCCTTGTTGAGTGCCGCGCCACTCACCACAGAGGCTACACACACACACACACACACACACACACACACACACACACACACCGACAGACCTGCTGAGCACGCACGCCATCGGCCTCAGTTGTCGGGGCTCACTGGGGGTGGGAGGGTCTTACCAATGAGCGGCAGCAGGAGAGCAACGGCGAGCTTCATGGCTGTAGAGTGAAGAGGAGACACGGAGGAGCTGCTGCTCTTATTGGAGCAGTGGGAGGAACTGGGAGGGTGGGAGTAACCTCAGGTGATCCAATAGCAACAGCTGCAGCAGGTTCCCACATCTTTATCAATATTACTATCACTATTTGTTTATTATTATCATTATTATTAACTTGTTACTAGGTAATGTAGATTTAATTCTATTTTTTGGGTTTCATATCCTAAGTTATTGGATGTATGATTGTATGGAAGACTGTGTAGATAACACACATTCCAACTCTGGCCAGTAACTTTCCCATCCCTTCACCTTCTGCTTCACAATTGTCTGTTTGTCCTCCTCATATGGGAGTGTGCATGATGACGACACCTGTGGGTGTAAGGAGGTGATGTTCTAACCATTCTCTGGAGAGATTGTGAGAGCTTCGCCGCATCTGGACACACAACCTCCTCAGGCGGAGCGGTCGCCTGATTGATGCCTGACTTCTTTGTAATAAACCTGCTTTTATACAATCAAGTCGGTGTCCACGATGATTCCTTCAACATCCACACTTCACTGCTGCAACCTGAAGAATCCACCATGCATCCCACCGTTATAAAGCAGGTACTGGTCCCCCAACGCTTCCAAGAACATCTCATCAGATTGACGCCAGTTTTTCTTTTTTGGTGGCTCCTCATCAAACACTGGTAACAGCCCCTTGGAGTTTGACTTCTCCTTCCACAAATAAATAAATGTTGGACATGGCTTTGAGCCACGCAGCAGACGGCGGACACTTGTGAAAGCTCCCACGGTTTTCCGTGGAAAATCACTCAAATGCACCAATTTTTATTGGCGACGCTCATTAAGGCAAAACCCAGAGGTGTCGTGGAGCCTCCTGCACCTGTGCTCCTCTGTTCATTCCTCCAGTGACCTACATGTCTGTGTAGCTTCACACCAACACGTCGCCGCTGCACAACAGTCGCACTCAGCTGTTGGGCGTGTTCTCATTGCCTCGCCGTGCCTCGCCTCGCGGGACAATGTTTTCGACAACATAATTTCCATGCGATACACAACAGCGCAGCGATGGACAAAGTAGAAGTTGTTTCATACCTGCTGCTCGGTCTGTGGATGCTTTTCTGTTAAAGAAAGAACAGTTTTCCTCACTGAAGTCACAGTTGATCATTTATGCAGGCAACATTTATCATTTATTGCTTGGTTTCCTGGGAGAGTAAAGGTGTAGTTCAACCTTTATATTCTCACCAAAAGTAAAGACGAGACAGATACAACGGGAAATAGCATTTATTTAAAAACAAACAAACAGAAAAACAGACAGTAAACACGCCTACTTATTTGAAATAGCTGCCCTAGCGAGCCAAGGACGACTTTGTTAAATGCCGCGGTGTTCGAGGCTTCCTCGCGGCGAAGAGCCACGTCCTCTCGACGAATCCGTATTTCCTCTCGTCTCAAGACTCCTCGGATTCCCTAGCTTAACGCGCCTCACGCAGGAGCAACTCGATTTGTTCCGAGCGCTTCGCCGTTTGCCGCTCGTCGTTTTCGCGAATATGGTTGAAAACACTCGCGCCGTCGAGGGCATTCCCGGTTCGCCTGCCTCTGCCCAAAAGACAAAGTAAACATGTAATGAAAAAGCTTTTTTCAAAAAATGTATTTGCATAGAAATATATTTGTACACCATCAATAGTAGCTACTTGTATTCACGGTAAAATGTACCTGACACGGAAGTTCCGTGTCGAAGGAGTTGGCGTCGATGTCCGCTCCGACAGTGGACATCGACGAGGACACTGAGCCAATCCAGTGCCCTGCTCGTCGCTACGTCACCACTAAACTTGCTTCGTCTCGCTTGGACCCTGGGGGATTGAGGTACCAAAACAGCACCCGCTACAACCGTGTAGCGGCCAGTGCGAACGGCCTACAACCGTACCGTGGCGAGGCGAGGCGAGGCGAGGCAATGAGAACGCCCCCTTTGTGTAACTCGCCGACTGTGGAACAAGGAGAACGTGTTTGTAGAGCAGAAGAAGAGCGGTGAGGTGAAGCAGCAGGCTTTGGCGTTTGGATCAAGTACATTTTATCCCGGTGAGCAGCAGCAGGATGAAGAGCAGCAGCAGCAGAAGTCCGTAGGGGACGTAGCCCATCGCCCTCTTCGCACCTGCACACACGGCCAAACCGGTTTCTCACAGCAGCTCCAAAACACCTCCACCGGGCCGAACTGGTGTTTTACCTGTCAGCAGATTCACATTGGGCTGAAATCTGAAGGAGCTCGTGGCAGGCAACTGGAACTGCTGATATTCGGTCTCCATCCCCGACATTATTTTAACTGATGCCACTCCTAACAGGGCGCATCAAGTTCTGAGTTTGTCAGTTTTTCTTTATTGCTACAGTTTTTTTTTAGGTTCAGGTAAAAGGTCATTTGAAAGCTGTTGGTCTGTTTGTTTAGAAGCGTCATATGTTAAATATTAACATCTTGGTGAATAAAGCAGATTTGGGACGTTTGATCGAGGAGAATATCTGTGGATTTTCAGTGTTTGGAGTAAAGAGAAACGCTGCTCAGTATCTGGATGTTGTTTATTTTGTGTTGTTTTTTTTATGCGTCAAACATGATTCATGCATTTTCCTCACCAACTCAGTCCAATGAAGAGTAAACCAGGCACTCAGCCAGCGAATGTTTCTCCCTCCTGGGATGTTTGCGGCTTCACGCGGGACTCGATCAGTTCAACTTTATTTCAGTTCACGATTAAAAATTCACACCAATTAGAGCTCAGCTTTATTTGTTAGGCACAACAGAAGTTCTGAGAATGAAAGACACGAGAAAAATGTTTTTCAGAAAACATAGAAAGGCTGAAATAGAGTAAATGTGGCCACAAGTCCTCTAATTTTCTTTTCTTTTTTAAATGACAGAGTGGATTATTTCGGGATGGTTTCATCCACGTGACCCTGAGCTCTGGAAGAAGCGGGTATATAAAATGAATTAATGAATGAATCCTTTTCATTTTTCAGACAATGCAGTTGTTGCTTTTGCCACTGAGTGACGCAACAGCGGGGAGCGAGCCGGACTCCCCACGTGACCACGCCGCACAAAACCCTTCCGGTGCCGTGCGACTCTCAGAAAGGAAAATGGCGGCTCTCGGACAGCTCTCCAGGGCGCTCCTGCGGTCCGCCGTGGCCCAGAGTCGGCGAAACTTCTCCGCTGCTGCCGCCGGACACGGCGAGCAGGCAGGTAAGAGTGGCAGCCGCCGTGTGCTCCTCCCTGTGTGTGTGTGTGTGTGTGTGTGTGTGTGTGTTAGATCAGAGCAGCTGTGGCTTCAGAAAAACAGACGTCCCAGATCAGAACAGCTGATTTATTTCACTCTTGCAGTCCCACATCCTGCAGGTCTGTCACCTTACACACCGACTGCACCCACACACACACACACACCCTGTGGGAGCCGGCTCCGTTGTGACTCAGCAGTAGGTCTGTCTGTCCAGGTCCTTGTACTCTGGGTTGTACTCGTTACGGGCGAAGCAGTGCGCCGCCTCGCGGTCGCACTCGCACACTGAAGCCGCACACGAGTCGTTGCTGCCTACACACGCACACGCACAAAGGTGAGTCAGAAGGGGGCGGGGCCTTCACCTGAAATTGCCTCCATGGCTGTAACGGGCAGCTCACCTGAGCAGGTCACCTGTGCGTTGCTACAGGTGAAGTCGTAGTCGATGATGTACGGCTGGTCGGCGAGGCCGCTGCAATCTGACCGCTTCCTGGTCATCTCCCAGCATTTATCATGAGCCTTACAGCACCTGCAGACACACACCTGTCACACACACCTGTCTGCTCTCCTGGCCGTGGACTTCATACCACCAATCATCCCAAAAGCCCTGCAGGCTTTGGCAGAGCAGCATTTAGCCCTCTGTTTGCAGCCAAAAGTGGGTTCGGACCTTCCTTGTGTTTGGAGGGGACCCAGCACCTGGCTGGAGGGGTGGTCACTGACCTTGGGAGGGGGTAGCTACAGAGGGAGGCCCTTTGTGACATCACAGAGGGCTGATTTCCATAGCTGTGTGTGTAAAGGATAAACTTTTTGTCTTACCTGGCAGGAAACGCCGCTGCAGACAGTGGCAGTTTGGAAATAATGAAACCCAAGAAGAAGAAGAAGAAGAGGGAACGTCGGGACTCACGCGTCCAACCCGTTCATGGTATTCCCACCGCCGCCGATGCCGCACCAGCAGCCGTATTGGTTGTACTTTAAGGGGTTGACTCCCGGCTGAATGCACATGATCGTCTCCGCGAAGTGCCACACGGCCTTGTTGAGTGCCGCGCCACTCACCACAGAGGCTACACACACACACACACACACCGACAGACCTGCTGAGCACGCACGCCATCGGCCTCAGTTGTCGGGGCTCACTGGGGGTGGGAGGGTCTTACCAATGAGCGGCAGCAGGAGAGCAACGGCGAGCTTCATGGCTGTAGAGTGAAGAGGAGACACGGAGGAGCTGCTGCTCTTATTGGAGCAGTGGGAGGAACTGGGAGGGTGGGAGTAACCTCAGGTGATCCAATAGCAACAGCTGCAGCAGGTTCCCACATCTTTATCAATATTACTATCACTATTTGTTTATTATTATCATTATTATTATCTTGTTACTAGGTAATGTAGATTTAATTCTATTTTTTGTGTTTCATATCCTAAGTTATTGGATGTATGATTGTATTATTGGATATGAGCAGCAGAGGACCACCAGCACCTGAACCCAGGACCCTGGAGCCAGGACCCTGGGCCCTGGATCCTGTTCCTGGCACCATGTTTCTCCTGCAGCTCGTGACTGTCGAGGTTCCTCCTCTGGAAACAGTTCCAGTGGAAACCAGCTGTCAGATCGTGATCAAGTCGTGATGCCTTCAGGGACACAACGCTGCTGTTTCATCTGTAGTGTCTGAAGCTTTGGCCCTACTCCTGCAGGCTTCTTGCACCTGCATTAGGTTGCTTCCCTTGGAAGGCTTCATCTCAACTCCCTAGGAAGACTGTGTAGATAACACACATTCCAACTCTGGCCAGTAACTTTCCCATCCCTTCACCTTCTGCTTCACAATTGTCTGTTTGTCCTCCTCATATGGGAGTGTGCATGATGACGACACCTGTGGGTGTAAGGAGGTGATGTTCTAACCATTCTCTGGAGAGATTGTGAGAGCTTCGCCGCATCTGGACACACAACCTCCTCAGGCGGACCGGTCGCCTGACTGATGCCTGACTTCTTTGTAATAAACCTGCTTTTATACAATCAAGTCGGTGTCCACGATGATTCCTTCAACATCCACACTGTACTGCTGCAACCTGAAGAATCCACCATGCATCCCACCGTTATAAAGCAGGTACTGGTCCCCCAACGCTTCCAAGAACATCTCATCAGATTGACGCCAGTTTTTCTTTTTTGGTGGCTCCTCATCAAACACTGATAACAGCCCCTTGGAGTTTGACTTCTCCTTCCACAAATAAATAAATGTTGGACATGGCTTTGAGCCACGCAGCAGACGGCGGACACTTGTGAAAGCTCCCACGGCTTTCCGTGGAAAATCACTCAAGTGGTCCAATTTTTATTGGCGACGCTCATTAAGGCAAAACCCAGAGGTGTCGTGGAGCCTCCTGCACCTGTGCTCCTCTGTTCATTCCTCCAGTGACCTACATGTCTGTGTAGCTTCACACCAACACTCAGCTGGAGAAGCAATGATTTAGTTAACTCCTGGTTATACGTGTTTCCTAGAGGCTGGTGACCGCCAAAGCCGGTGCGTAGCTTCATTTTTTGTGCCAATATTTGATGCAAGAATATGTTCAAAGGGAACGTGTGTTTATTTGGACTCATCAAAGGATTAAACAGGAGTTATTTGCAGGTTTTTCTTTTGCAATGAATCAGATCTCGGTGGTGTCATTGCCCGTCTCACGCTCGGACCTCGCAGATGTAGTTCAAGTTCATTTTGCAGTCGGCGTCATTCAGCATCTTTCTGTAGCGTCCCACCGAGTGATGAATCTGGCCGCAGTCCTCCTCGTAGCCCCAGTTGTCTGGCTGACCTACATCCCAGACGCTATAGAAGACAATGGGAAGAGATTTTTGTTTAGTTAAAGTTGGCAATAACGCCGCTTTTTCACACCTCTGACTTGTTTTCCCATGAGGGGGAAGTGAAATTGGCTGTAAATGACCAAGTGAAAACAAAGTTTATCTCACTGTAGTTTTGGGTTCATCTCCGTTCCATCCACCCAGGTCCACTGTCCTTCGTTGCCGTGGTCCGTCAGGCCGATCCAGTAGCTCCGGTGGATTTGAACTATTCTGGATATGTAGTCCTGAAAGAACAGCGACAAAACCAAAACCACCTTGTGTCTGTCCCCTTACAAACATGTGGAAGGTTCAGTTTTAGCAGGAGGCTGCAAACAGAGGGCAATGAGGGGACGGGGGAGGGTTGGCGGGGAGATTAGCCTCACCAGCTCCTCCATGGTGTTCAGCACAAGGAGGTGGCCCCCGTGTGAGACGCACCCCTGCTCCGCTTGGCTCCAGTTGCTGGTGCCGGAGTGGACGAGGTAGCAGCTGCTCTGGAAGGACACCCAGTCTTTCCTGCAGCTTCCTGCGTGGAGACAGAGAGAAGAAACTCTGAGGGCTCCGAAGGCTGTTTGAACATTACACTCCAGATTAGCTCACGCTTGTCTTTACCCTGGACTGGTGTGATTCGCTCCAGGATGACCTTATTGTTTGCTTCGTCCTCTGTAGGAGGAGCCAAACATCAGGTTTGTTGTGCAGTTTAAACTCCAAACAACAGAGGTACAAAATGAAACAATTCATTTCAGAGGGAGAAAAACCAAGCCAACAGCAGGCGCTCTTGTGAAACCTGTACCTTCTGTGTAGCTTTCCCACTCGTGGACCATCCTCCCCATGTGAACTTTGATAGCTTGGACGTCTTTGTGTAACTCGCCGACTGTGGAACAAGGAGAACGTGTTTGTAGAGCAGAAGAAGAGCGGTGAGGTGAAGCAGCAGGCTTTGGCGTTTGGATCAAGTACATTTATCCCGGTGAGCAGCAGCAGGATGAAGAGCAGCAGCAGCAGAAGTCCGTAGGGGACGTAGCCCATCGCCCTCTTCGCACCTGCACACACGGCCAAACCGGTTTCTCACAGCAGCTCCAAAACGCCTCCACCGGGCCGAACTGGTGTTTTACCTGTCAGCAGATTCACATTGGGCTGAAATCTGAAGGAGCTCGTGGCAGGCAACTGGAACTGCTGATATTCGGTCTCCATCCCCGACATTATTTTAACTGCTGCCACTCCTAACAGGGCGTATCAAGTTCTGAGTTTGTCAGTTTTTCTTTATTGCTACAGTTGTTTTTTTTTAGGCTCAGGTAAAAGGTCATTTGAAAGCTGTTGGTCTGTTTGTTTAGAAGCGTCATATGTTAAATATTAACATCTTGGTGAATAAAGCAGATTTGGGACGTTTGATCGAGGAGAATATCTGTGGATTTTCAGTGTTTGGAGTAAAGAGAAACAGTGCTCAACTTCTGGATGTTGTTTATTTTGTGTTGTTTTTTTTATGCGTCAAACATGATTCATGCATTTTCCTCACCAACTCAGTCCAATGAAGAGTAAACCAGGCACTCAGCCAGCGAATGTTTCTCCCTCCTGGGATGTTTGCGGCTTCACGCGGGACTCGATCAGTTCAACTTTATTTCAGTTCACGATTAAAAATTCACACCAATTAGACCTCAGCTTTATTTGTTAGGCACAACAGAAGTTCTGAGAATGAAAGACACGAGAAAAATGTTTTTCAGAAAACATAGAAAGGCTGAAATAGAGTAAATGTGGCCACAAGTCCAAGTCCTCTAATTTTCTTTTCTTTTTTAAATGACAGAGTGGATTATTTCGGGATGGTTTCATCCACGTGACCCTGAGTTGTCGAAAACGAATTAACGAACGAATCCTTTTCATTTGTCAAACACTGCAATTCACACCGTTGCCACTGAGTGACGCAACAGCGGGGAGCGAGCCAGAATTCCCACGTGACCACGCCGCACAAAACCCTTCCGGTGCCGTGCGACTCTCAGAAAGGAAAATGGCGGCTCTCGGACAGCTCTCCAGGGCGCTCCTGCGGTCCGCCGTGGCCCAGGGTCGGCGAAACTTCTCCGCCGCTGCCGCCGGACACGGCGAGCAGGCAGGTAAGAGTGGCGGCCGCCGTGTGCTCCTCCCGGGGAGGGGACGAGTTTCCGGTCGCGGCGTGGTTTTTGTCGCGTCAGTGACCTTGCTGATCTGTAGCGTCGGCCGGTTAGCATTAGCATCTAGCTTATCCTTGAGCGGACAGGACGCGAGAGAGGCGCGATAAAACGTAAACGCCGACGACGTTCTAAGGAGAAAACGACAACAAAACAACAACAAAAACAAACTTGACGTGCATGTTTGTGATATTGTCTTAAAGCTACCGGTGTAGGATCTGTGTGTCCGGATGTAGCTCGCAGAAGGTCTTCCGCGAGCCACAACCTCGCTGTTATGGTATATAGACGTTCAACTTTGACCACAAGTATCAAATGTTGACGTCGAAGGATCGGGGGAAAACTCACTGCGAGGTTACAACAGTGACTTCTGGGGGGATTAAAGTTGAAATATTTGTCCCCAAAAACCAAAATAGAAGCAAAGAGGTCAGAAGAGTAGCATTAGCTGAGTCTGGTGGACCTGAGCGACATGGCCGCAGGAGAACCTGGAGGGGTGAATGAGGTCGTGTGAGGTTCTCCAAGGGATTTTTAAACGAGATAAACGGTCTTAATGTTCGAAACTTGTTTTTGTTCAACTTGAAAGTTGATTAATCCCCACTACGACCGAAACTGCCCTGCTAAGCTGACTTTTGCACAGTTGATATCGGATTTAAGACTGAGCTGCACTTCTGAGTAATGGAACGCATCATCCTCCAACAGGGGTCAGATGACAATCTGTTGAGAAATGTTTGTATTGTTTACATCGACCAACAGAATCTGGATTCATTAAGGGTGTAGTCCAATTTAGTTGCTTTATATTTTCATGGACTTTTTAATCTGAGGTCAATCCCATATACGATACATTGATGAATTTAACTTTATTGATCCACTTGTTGACATTGTTTCTCTGCATTGGATCCTTCCTGTCCATCGTTAACCTTGACTGTACATACTGGGAGCGGTGGGCTGCTGCAGTCGGGGCTTTAGGGGCCTTGCTCGCGGACCCTCAGTGGTGGTGGTGATAAGGGTCAATCAGTGGCCACTTCCCAAACCCCAATCTCCCTGGCGGTCTGAGGATTCAAGCCCAGGGACCTTCCGATCACATGCTTGCTAAGCAACAACCTGTATCAAGTCCACCGCTATGTATATGTATATATATATATATATATAATATTTCCTCTCGGTTTAACTCCTGGGTGTTTCTCCTCTCGCAGCCAAGACCTGGAAGATCCTGACCTTCGTGGTGGCTCTGCCAGGCGTCGCCGTGTGCATGCTGAACACCTTCCTGAAAGAACAGCAACACAGCCACGACCAGCCAGAGTTCATCCCCTACAGCCACCTGCGCATCCGCACCAAGGTGCCCACGTCAGGCCGCCGAGCCGAGCCGCCGTCGACCCGGGAGCCCACAGCAAACTGACGGGATTCTGTTTTGTGTCCACCTGCAGAAGTTCCCCTGGGGAGATGGATCCAAAAGTCTCTTCCACAACGCTCACGTGAATGCGCTTCCTGATGGCTACGAGGGCCACGATGAGTGAATCCAACCATCGCCTCCACGGCGGGACCAGAACCCCCACCCTCTGCGTTTGTTCCTGGACCACAACTCCATTCTCCGTTTACCTGCGTGCTCTGCTGACCTGGAGCACCTGAACCAACGTCACCTCTCAGTGTCCACTGTACTGACTAATAAAGTTAATATTATAACCTTCAGTCACACTCTCAATCTCCTGTGTATCAAAGTTGCTGGTGTTTTTCTTTTTTCTTTTCTAAAATGCCAACAACGGCATCAACTGTGTTAATATTGTTATCCAAGACCCGCTAGTAACAACACAATGTGACATAGTTTGTAAATATACACAACATGTCTACGTGTTGATGTAGCACACTATTTAACAACAGAAAGAAAACCTCCATCTGTTCACCGGCACTCAGTGAACAAAGCATCCGACTGAAACAAAGCTGTTTGTTTTCCACAACTCAGTGCCGTACAGGTTGCTGTACATTCAGTTCAGTTCCGACCAACGTCTCTTGAGTTTCGTCTATTCAGTTCATTTGACTTGCAGCATATAACTACCAAAAAGTGATAAAGATTACAATTCTGAACCACCTGGTCCACCAGTTACTGTCCAATTAAGTCTGTGATGTTGCTTCTGTACACAGTAACTGATGATAAAACGGTAAAAACTGCTGATCTAATTTGATATCCTGTCGCAGCCAAACTCAGCTGAGACTTCTTTAAGATGCAAATATTTTGTTTTGTTATTTATTTATTCGGTAAACAAACTCTAAATAGTTTCTATTTCTAAAGGCTGGTTATCACCTGCAACCAAATTTTTAAATTTAACAAAAAAACAATACAGAGGAGGAAAAAAAAACTGAGTTGAGTCTAGACTGGTGATTATATTAAATATTCTCTTTATGAAATCTTTATGAATCTTTAATTTGACAGACGAGACTGAATCGGATCTCTGGGACCAGATGCAAACGAGCTGTTAGCATCAGCACGGCAACGTGTTCTATATTACAAAAACGGTCTGTCTCTAATTTGTGTCGCCTCTTGCCAACACTGAACCACAATTGCCATTTTTGTCCGTAGTGACCGACGTGTCCCACGTGACCTGTGACGGCGCCGCCCCCATCACGTGAACGCGCCCTAAGCTGACTTAGAAAATCCTGGGTTAACAAAGCTTGCAGATGTCCTGCCACACAGCCGGATATCGTGTCCTCTTTGTTCCGGTCGCGAGGGTAAGCCGTTGAACGTCCGTAGCGCGACGCCACCGACCGTCGCGTGGTTTCGGTCCGAGTCCGCTCCGCAAAAAAAACCCAAAAATACCCGATTCGATTAGTAAATCTAGCATTGAAACATCTCGGATAGATGCGCGCGGCCGCTGCTTGGAGCTGCGACCTGCCAGGAGAGAGCAGTCGATCGCCGAGATGTCGATCGCAATGAACATAGACGGGGGTGAGCGGATTTTCACAATAAAATCCACAATCTCGAATTCCTCTCAAGTGTGCTTCACTGTTCACATTTTTCTCTCCCTTTTCCTGTTGTCCCATGTCGTCCTGTCAGACTACCAGGTCATGAGAAGAAATGAGCGGGCGCATTTCTTCAGCGCCAAAGAGCAGGAACTCATTTTGAAGCTGTACGAAGAGGAGCGGGACATCCTGACGGCCAAGTCCAACACGACCAGCGCCTCCAAGCTGAGGGAGGAGGCGTGGCAGAGGATCGCTGATAAAATAAACACGTGAGAGCCATCGATTAAAACCCGCTACGTCAGAAATTAGGCCTTTTGAGTTTCCCTGGTGTGATCATCAGAAGTGGCAAAAGCATTCACATTCTGTACTGAAGGAAAATTGGGAATACTCGTGTAAGAAAAACCCCTCCTGGAAAAATACTGATTCAACTCCTGATTTGTATGCCATAAATGAAACATTACATTTGTGGATAATTTAGCAATTAAAAAAAAAAAAAAAAAAAAAAGTTCTGACCAAATGATCTGGACTGACCTGACCAGAGGTCTTGTTGAACATCTGGATCATTTTTCAACAATTTTACTTTCGATACTTTCTTTATCAACTGCAGCACAGCCAAACTGTAATCAATAACAGTAATGACAGGTGAGCGACTATGAGTAGAAAGTGCAGACGTAGAGAATCAACCTAAGGAGTCGTCAGAAAAAGAAAAAAAAACTCAAGTAAAGTACAGAGACCTGAAAAATCTACTGAAACACAGAAACAAAGTGTTTGTTCTTTGTTACTTCCCACCTCTGGCGATCATTTATGGTTTGTGATCGATCCTCCCGGTGATCGGAGACTCGCCGGGTCAATCTCGGATCGGTGACCGGTGAAGGTTACACAAAGTTTTTCTCTCCCTGCAGTGCGTCAGACAGCGGCTACAAGAGAACTTGGCAGCAGGTGAAGGTCAAACACAAGAACATTGTGCAAACAGGTGAGGATTCATCCTGGCGATCAACGTCAACTTGTCCCCAGAGCTCCGGAGGAGTTTCCTCTCACGTCTGCTGCCTCCCTCTGCAGCCAAGAGGAGGCGGGCCGAGGTGATGAGGACAGACGGCGGCTCGGCCACTCCGTCGCTGGTGTCGGCGGAGGACGACGCGCTGCAGCACCGGGACGGACGGCTCAGGGTGGACGTCCTGCCCGGCGCCACCTGCCTCGAGCCCCTGGTCGGACCTGACCTCCCTTTCATCAACGGTCGGTCCCGCCGCCTTCTGATTGGTCCTTGCAGGGTGCCCATGGTCAGGGAAAAACCTGGAAAAGTTATGGAATTTTGTGAAAACCGCTGAAAATTTGGGGAAAGTCGAGTGAAAATTTGACCGTGCCCATTAAAAACCTGCGTGTTTGTTGTTGCTCACTGGCACTCAGCCAACAAATCATCCCAGACAGACAAATCAGTGCGTTTGTTACATTGAGTTGAGTTCAGACCAACAACTTTCTGGTTTTGTCCACTTAGTTCATTTGGATGCTCGTTAGCAGCAGACGTTCACGTTGACATGCAACATATAACAACCAAACATGACAACAAAAAAAAATTGAATGAACCAGCAAAAATTACTGTTGAATTCTGAACTTCTGTACACAGTGGCTGATGTTAAAACAGGTGCACTGAGACAACAAGATGTCCCGTCAAAGCCAAACTACCACTATGCTCAGACATTTTAAAGGGCGCCCACGGTCACGAAAACCTGGAGACGTTGTGAAAATTTTGTAAAATCACTGAAAAAAAGGAAAATTTTATCTTATCTCAAATTTGACGAGCGAGCCTCTATCAAACTAGCCATGCGCTGCCCCCTGCAACTCGTGTCTCCAACAATGACTCTGTGCACAGAATATATAATAATAATAATAGTATAATAATTCTAGCCAACTAGCTCCACCTATTTTTTTTATTTTTTTAATAAAAAAGCTGAAGACCAACACAAATACTCTTCCTGTATTTCAAACGCTGCAAGCGTTCCATTTTGTATTTGGCAAAAATTCACGTTTTTCCCAAAGTATGACAATTGGAAATTTTCCTGAAAATTCTATGGAAAGTCATGGTTGAGTTTTGAAATGTTGTCAGTGAAACTGAGCGGGAACCCTGTCCTCAGTGAAGGTGACGGTCTCTCTGATCTGACCCCCCCCCCTCAGTCTCGGGCCACCCGGTCCTCCTGCTGCCCGTCACCAAGCAGGAGCCGGAGAGTCTGAGCAGCGACGACACGGACGTCAGCGACTCCCACGTGGACGGGGTGAGTCCTCTCACTCCCGCACCTCCCCTCACCCTCCCTCCGACCTTCACCAGTTAACCTCGGCCCTGTATTTCTGCAGGACATTCACAGCACCAGCTTCCCGCAGAGGAGCAACTCCACCTGCGAGACGCCCGCTGGCAGGAGCGCAGAGGTGAGCGAGTTGGACCAGCGCACCGGTGTTGTGGTGAACAGTTGGAACGGCCGCTGCAGCTGAGGGGGCGGGGGGTTCGCTTCTTTTGTTTTACGCAGGGTCAGACGGAGGACGTGCGAGCTCTTTACTGCTGCTACCTGAGAAAGGAGATGGAGAACCTGGACCAGCAGATGGCCTTCAGAGCTCTGAAGATGAAGAAGCTGGAGAAGGAGATCTTGCTACTGGATAAGCAGCTCGTGTGACCTCCAGCTGGAAATGTGTCTTGAGATTGTTTTTGTTTTTTTTGGTTTTTCACTGAAGGACCCTCTGCTGCAGCCGCCTCAGCGCCCTCTGCTGGAAAAAAATGTCCAGCAAATTCTGAGCAAACTTTTTACAATTTGCTTTGAAAAAAAAAAAAAAAAAAAAAAAAAAGACAATGAAAAAAGTCCTGTGTTTCAAAGAGGGGAAGTGAGCTGGTGTGAGTGAAAGCCAAGTCAAGCAGCCCAGTCGTTCCTGCAGGTCAGCTGGCATTGATCCATAGGAACGCTGCTCCCAGCCGGAGACAAACTGCCGCATCCATCTGACGCAGCGGCGTGGCTGAAGGTTTGCTGCACCGGTTGGTCCTGTAAAACTCCATCTCCTCCCAACGTTTAGCTCGAGCCAAGTGGACAATGTTTATTCTGAAGCAGCACAAACAAGATTTTTGCAGTTTCCCTCCAGTTGCCATCTTTGTTGACGATGTGCTGTGAAGGGCTCTGTGGAAACTGCAGCTTGTTACGCCTTATTTTCCAGGTGTTTCTGCGTGCGGTCGGACGGTCACGGGGTCAAGTCTCGCCGCTTTCTGTTACAACTTTGACTTTTGTTACCCGGATATTTATTATTGTGTGTTTCTACGTCCTCATTTTAATCATCCCTTGTAATTTAACTGCCACCCGTCTCCCACTGACGACTGATGAAGCGGCTCCTGGCTGACTGATGCGATGCATCAAAGTTCGCCTCTCTTCAGTCTTTTTTTTTTTGTTGTTACGTGATCCAATTAATTTTTCAGACAGTCATATTATACACTTATTTTGTGTTGTGTATTTCTAGACACTCTGGATGCAGCAGAGACAAGCTGCATACTTGTTTGTGAAATTTAGAATAATATATTCTTTAATACTTCTGTAGATACGTTGGAGAAATAAAATATAAACTTCAGTGATTATGTTGGCTAGCAGTGGATCTGATATTTTCTTTACAAGATGAAACATGGAAAGAAAATATAACTGGGCATTGCATAGCAGTGAAAACCTTTTGGTTTGTTTTGTTGCTCTGGGTGAAAGTCAGCTAGTGTGTCGAAAAGCCCGGCTGATAATAATAAATAAATAAAAAATCATATTCCAAACAACAAAGCCTCTGCTGTAATTCTGCCAGTGTCCACCAGATGGGACTCTCGAGCTAACCGACCCAGGCTACAGGTCAGATACTGTTGCGCCCTGGACAGGACAGAGTCAAGATGGCGACCTGGAGGCTGTTTACCCGTCAGCCACTGCGCGGCTCCGCTTGTTTGTGTGTTTGTGTGTTTGTTTGTTTGTTTAAGCTTGAACGCGGCGTCGCTCTGCGATCGTCCTCGGTACCTCCAGCCCACAGAAAACGGGACCCGCGACTCCAGTTCGATCCGGTTTGCCTCGGCACCGGCAGTCCCGCGGGGCTGCGCTCGGCGCGCTCACAAGCGAAGGCAGCATCAGTCGATCGTCGAAATGGGGATTAATCACAAAGGAAACGGCCGTGGTTCCAGTGTGTACACAACTCCCTCGTGGTTAAAGCGAGACGCAGCGCGGGCGTTAAAAATGTTGAACTGGAACATTGTGTGTCCAATGAATCTGCTGGTCTGTTCAGACTAATAACTGGTGTCTTTTTTTAAAAGGGGAATTTCACATTAATCCGAGACAGTTTCACAGTTCACTCGCTGCAATGTTTCCCCCCTCTTGTTTGATGAATAAGCTTATTTGTCAAAATGAAGGAAAAAAAAAACCCCACATGTATTAAATTATTATTAATATTCTACATCCTTGTGCACACTGTAATGAAAAAGATCAATAACTTTATTGATACATTTCCATGATTGAAACCAGCTCTGAGATAGTTTTTCTCTTTTGAATTGAATATAATCAATGATATTTTAATAAAAACTACAGTTATTATTATTATTATTATTATTATTATTATTATTATTATTATTATTATTATTATTATTATCATCAGATTACTATTGACAAAATGATCCAATACAACTATTATATCCATTTCACGAGTGTCGACCATCCAAGTATTTCTTTGTGTTTAAGTCTTTAAGTAATGAATGTTGTGTTTGAGGTGTTTGGTGTGTTGTTTGCATTGCAATACTCACACAGAGCTACACACAACACGTCCCAGGTCTCTCCTCCTCCTCCTCCTCCTCCTCCTCCGCTGGGTGAATTGTGTCCCCGCTGGCTCGCCGTACTTTCACATGACTTCCACTGCGTGTGACTGACCCGCATTCCTCCCGCAGAGCTCCCGCTCGCTGTCAGAACCCACTTTGGGTCCGACGCGGCTGAGAACGTCGCCGAAGATTCCGTCCCCGGTGTCGGGTGTGACCCGGAACATCCGGGTCTCCGTTCGCCGCCGGAGGGGTTCCGATCTCCGAGGGAACCGATGACGGAGGGACTTTGGGGCTTGAGGGAACTGCGTGTCGGTGATGGCTGAGTGTGTGGCTCCAGACCCCAGGAGGTGAGAGCTGCCCTGAGCCGGTTCTGGAGCTCGGACCCGGACCCGGACACGGGTCTGAGGACGTTCCCCGCTGCTAGACGTGCTAATGTTAACACCTATGGCACCAAATCTGCCCTGATTGCTCGATCTTCAACTGTCTCGGTTCACTTTCGATGTAATTCGCGTCTATTTTTTTTTTTTCCCCATGACTTTAGGAGTGACTCGTGTCTCTGTCTTCAGTATTCTAGCTAATGTCAGCTACTGTATAACTACAAAAGCAGTGGACTGAAGCTTTGACGTCATCATTGCGAGTCCAGCCTAGAGCACTACTGAAGTTAATCGTTCAACAGATAGTTGAACAAAAGTATTTATTTTCTTTAGTCTGCACTGATGCACTGAATAAATAAATAAATAATAATCATAATCATAATAATATTAAATATTTCTGTGTTAATCTCAGGTGTACATACTTCTTCCTCTACGATGGGTCCAAAGTTAAAGGCGAGGGCGACTTGACCCGGGAGGGGATCTGCTACTTCTATCCAGAAGAGGTTTGATTGGTTTTGTTTTTGTTTTTGTTTTGTTTTTGTTTTTTCTGGCTTTGGCAGAGGTTGGAATAAACCCCCATTAGTCCAGCATGGAGAAACAGCAGCAGGAATTCTTCATATAAATACGAAACAAATAAATAATAATCATTGACATTTGAAAAAAAAAACAACAACAACAACACTGGCTGGTATTAATTAGCCTTAGCAACACTAGCATGCGTTGGTCACATGTCTGCCGCTGTGTCGTCAGACCCCTCTGGACCGGCAGGAGCTGCTGTGCGGCCAGCTGGCCGGCGTGGGCCGCTGCGTCTCCGAGCTGTCCTCCTCTGCCGTGCGCCTGCTGAGGCTGCGGCGAGACAAGTTCGCCATCCGCATGGAGGACGACTTCTTCTGGGTGAGTGAGGTGGTGGCGGCGGCGGCGGTGGAGCCGGCGACCGTTTAAAAGCAGTGGCTCTCAACTGGTGGAGTCTCAGGTTAACAGGTTTATTTTCCTGTTCGTGAAGCCGCAACTTAAATTTATTCCGCAGAAATAAAAACGCCGGCCCACTTTCTGATTCTGGTTCTGGTTCTGATTCTTTTTTAATAAGCACATAGACATGCATCCAGACAAACACAAAGGTCATGCTTAACCGCCTTCACTGTTCAGAGTTCACAATGATTGCAGTTTGGATAAAACTGTTTTCCAAGCCAGTTGTTTTGGAGGCGTTTGACCTGTAGCGCCTCCTAGAGGGCATTAACTGGAAGGCAGAGTTTGCATGTCTTGTAAATTAATTATTGAAATTATTCAATTCAATAAAATGCCCAGCATCATATTTCAGAATCAAATAAAAGTGCCCGCAAAAAGTCTCGACCCAATCCAAACAGCTCCGCGACCCACTCTGGTGCCGCGACCCACCAGTTGAGCAAGGCCGCTTTAAGCCAGTGCCTGCGCCGCGGTCCTGGTTGCCAGCTGTGTGTCTCTCCTGCCAGGCGCTGGGCTGCTCCGTGGACGTCCCCAGCACCAGCGTCTGCCAGCTCCTGGACCAGCTCATCAACCTCTTCTGCTTCTACAACGGCTCGGTGCGGCAGGCCTACCAGGTGAGTCCTGCTGCATCCCCGACCTCAGACCTTCACCTTTCCAGCCCCTCACGCCATCAGTTCATGTTTCCCTCGCGCTTGTTGTCTCTGCAGAGCAGCAGCCAGGAGGTGCTGGCGGCGCGCTGGGCTCAGTACCTGTCGCACCTTCAGCCGGGCTCCTCGGAGCTCCATCACATCTTCACCTGCTTGAGGACCATCGACGCCACCAACGTACGTCTCCGTGTCTGCGTCTGCGGTTGGTTTGGCTGGGCAGGAAGTGACTTGTGTCTCAACATCCTGCGACGTGTTTTGGCAAAGAGAAAAAGAGGAACGTCTGAACGTCTTCCTCTCTCCCGCAGGTCGACCCGCTGCTGCTGCTCAAAGCTGCCCTCATTCTCCAGGCCTGCCAGCGCTGCCCTCTAGTGTTGGCGGGCTGTATCCTCTTCAGAGGGCGGTGAGCTGAACTCGCCTCTGCCCTGCTGGTTGGCGTGAGCGACAAGTTTGTGCATTCATTTTTTAAAATTTTTTTTTTTCCCCCTCCACAGAGTGGTCAGCACGCAGATGCTGCCGGAGGTCACCGTGAAGGTCATGCTTCATGAGAGTCAATCGTACGCCAAGGTAGGAAGCAGCAGCTTTCAGTCAGACAGAGCAACACTGTTGCAGGGCCACGCCCTCCTCTGGCCACGCCCTCCTCTGGCCTGGATCTGGGAGTAGATTTTGTATGAAATGTACAAACAAAAACATAGTTTTAGCAGAGGATGAGAAGTTGGGGAATTTCTAATAGTAATTGTTAATTGATAAGAAGAGGGTCCATGCACCGCTGTGTTTAAATTGCATAGAGATGCTGCTTCAGGTATTTACACAGAGCTCTCCTGCTGTGATGGTTTAAGGCAATGACGCATGATTCTTTGATTTAGACACTCAAGACCAACGGTGCGAGTACCTCCGGTCCCTTCGGGGGCGCTGTCAGCTCCACCACCGTCTTCCTGACCATGTCGGAGCTGCAGTATCTTCAGTCGGCCCCCGTTGCCAAAAACATCAGGTGAGTTCATTCAGCTCATCGGCAGATTTGTGCAACAATTCCGACTGGTGTCTTTCAACAACGTCTCTCTTCTTTCCCTCCAGTTCTCATTTCCCTCCCCAAAAGGAACCGCCTACCAGGAAGTCCCGCCTCTCCAGGACGCTGTCGGACGTGTCGTCCTCGGAGTCGGAGGTCTCCACTCAGAGTTCCCCTGGGTGCCTGCAGAGGGCGTCAGAGAGCTCTGTGGCAGTCAGCCCGCTTCCATCGCAGGGCGCCGGCAGTTCGCCGCCACCGCGCCGACCTCTTCCCAACGGCAGACAGGAAGCTGAGGAGGAGGAGGGCGGGGCGGCGGAGGAGGAGGAGGAGTCACGCTACCGCAGTTTTCACAGCAACACCGGCGAACAGAACCACAACAGTGACGACGCCGAGGCCGAAGGTGACCCGGTTCTGAATGGAGGCGGCGCCGCCGCAGCCGCCGCTGTAGCCGCCGCTGTAGCCGCCGCAGCTACGACTGAGCTCCAACAGCAGGGGGAGGAGTCACATGACCAGGCGGCTCCAGAGGAGGCGAGCGGAGGCGCCCCCCCCGCGCCAGTGTCCGAGGAGAACCGGCTGGTTCCCATGACGCTGTACCTGCACCGGGTCAAAGGCCTGGTCCTGGCCCTGCTGGTGGAGCCGCACTTCCTGAGCGACGCGGCCGCCATGGAGGAAGTGGTGAGGAGCTCCACCAACACCAGCACTGTACAACATCTGGTCCAGGGGTGGGCAAACTACGGCCCGGGGGCCCTAGTTTGAGTCAGAACAGCGTGTGGAGTTACGCAGAACCCAGAGCGGTGTCAGAACCTCACCCAGCTCCCTGCTGTCTCTTCTCCTGCTGCCGTCCAGTATCACAGCAGCCTGGCGTCCCTCAACGGCCTGGAGGCCCACCTGAGGACCGTCTCCCCGGGGGGCCCGGCCGCCCAGGGGCCCTACAGCTTCGCCCACTTTGACTGCAACCAGAGCACGCTGGCCAGTGAGACCTCCCACCATCCCCTCTGTGTGTGTGTGTGTGTGTGTGTGTGTGTGTGTGTGTTTTTACATGAGCTATTGGCTAACGAGCAGCAGCTCTGCTGGCGTAGGTATACAAACTGTCCACGGTCCTTACGGCAACTCTACTGGGACAAACTACATTGTGGTCGGATAGACAGATAGATATGATTATATCTATCAGAATGTAATCATATTGTATATAATCATCATATCCATCTGTCGCTCGTTCATTTGTTTGTTCGACCACGGTGTAGTTTGTCTTAACAGAGTTGCCGTGCGTGACGTCATCAACTGCAGTCGTCTCCTAGCCAGGACAGATGTGTGTACCTACACGTCCAGGTTGTGGGTCTGAGGCGTCTCATTGTTGTGTGTCTGCAGCCAACCTGTCTGCCTGGCCGGGGGGGGCGGTGGAGCGGCCCTTTGTCCGCGCCGTGTCGCTCCTCCACTCGCATTTCTGCACCACTGAGACTCTGCAGGAGGCTATTATCAGGTCAGTGGGGTGGGGGGGGGGGGTGAGGGGCCTCTCGGAGGGCCCCTGCAGCGGCGGGGGTGGGGCTGGGATCTGTCAGCGTGCTGGGTTTATAGCCCCGTCCCTGCAGGGTCCTCCTCACAGATGGCGCCGGTGTGTTCAGAGCTGCGTTGGCGGTAAACAGAGCCGGGAAAGGCGGAGCTGACCAGGGGACCTTCTCCTTCTCCTTCATCTCCTTCCTCCGTCTGCTTCTCCCCGTCACGTCGCAGGAGTGCCGGGGCAGCCGTGTACGGGACCCGCAGCCTGGCCCACGAGACCTTCTTCCAGCAGCACAGCGGCTCTCTGAGGAACTCGGGCATCCCCAACCACCAGGACAGCGCCTTCTCGCTGCCCAGCAAGGCCCGGCACAGGCTGCTGAAGCACGGAGTCAACCTGCTGTGAGAACCAGATGCACCACCGCCGCCTTCTTCATCCAGCTGGGAGACGCCCGAGTAGAAAAAAACCACCGGGAGAAGGTGAGGAGAACTTCTGGAGCTTCTCGGCCGCTGTGAACGTGGACTTTTGGAACGTTTAGAAGAACGCTGGGTGTTGACAGCTGCTCCGGTGGTCGTCCTTGTAAGTTTATCTGCGTGTGTGTGTGTGTGTGTGTGTCGCTGTCATTTGTCGGGGGGTGTGTGTGTGTGTGTGTGTATCTCCTCTCCAGTCTCCTGAGTCCCACCAGGTGGAACTTCACTGGTGGAGCTCAGAGACACGCAGACGTTTCAAAAAAAAAATTCAACACGAGGTTTTTCTCTCTTCAGAAATCACGACAACGTCACGACAACGTGACAACACACACACACACACACACACACACCTGTTTAGCTGCAGCTAACTGGACCAACCATTTCCTTTGCATGCACCATGAACCTTTTTTTTTTTTTTTTTATCAGACCCATCAGTTCAATTCATGATTCCTTTTGTATTTATTCATTTTAAAAGTAAAATTAAAGCAATGAATTGTGAATCTTTTTTTTAAAACATGAGTTTTCTTCTTCTTCTTCTTCTTTTTTTAAAAAAAAATACATCATTTATAAATGTTTTTATCATAAATCAACTTATTTGTAATAAAAACGAAACATGTTTTGTCCTTTTAAGTCCTTTTTAAGTCCTTTTTTCCCCCCCATTATTAAGATTGAAGAGGTTTTTAAGAGTCTAATGATCGTGCACGCCACATTTGTTGTGATTGGTGGTGGTGGGTGGTGGTGGTGGTGGTGCTCTGCCCCCTGCTGGTTCCCGCAGCCCGTGTTTCTCTTTTTCATAATTGCCAAGGAAAACAAGCGACGAGGTGAAGCGTTGCCTTCGCCGCTATCAGCGCCGTCATCAGCCGCGCCGTGGCCTTGCAGTGTGTGCGGGTACCTGGCTGCGGGTACCTGCGGGCTCGCGGCGCCCCGCCGCGGAGTCATTACAGTCATTAGAGTCATTAGCCTCGTTAGCCGCCGGCTGAATGTGGGAGAAAAAAAAAAAAGAGAGAGAGAAAAGAAAGAAAAAAAAAAAAAGTCGGCCCCCCGCGCGCACAGGGGGGCCTCATTATGCACGCGCATGAGAAGAAAGCAGCCGGTGGCGGTGGGGGTCACATGGCCCCGTTAAGGGCGCGCACAATGGGAGGGGCGTGGCCAGCGCGGAAGGGGGAGGGGTCCCATTGGTATTGTAAGTGGCGGCGGCGGCCCCCACTGTGAGCGGCGCTTATAGCGGGCGGCTCGCAGCGGCGCCGCCGGAGAGACACCGCGAAGCCGCAGCGCCAGGAAGCCACTCAGCCGGAGCGCGAGAACCGGTGCCTCGGAACCGCCGCCATGGAACCAGCCGCCTCCGCGTGGGCCGCCCGCGTGGGGTTCCCCCCTCCTCCTCCTCCTCCTCCTCCTCTTGACGTGTGACACGGGAGTACTGGGTCGCGCGGTGGACGCCCGGGGCGAAGCGTCGAGTCCCGGCCGGACCTCCACCACCTCCACCACCACCGCGGACGCCGTGCAGCGGTGCGCGGAGCTGTCGGCGCCCTGGCGCGAGCCCGCGCCGGCCCCGGAGGCCAACGCCACCCTGCCGCTGCAGCTCGCGTGCGGCCCTTCGCGCCGCGCTCGTCCCGCGGGGTGCTGCTCTTCCCGGGGAAGGCGCTGTTCAGCTTCGTCCGCCGGGTGTACCGCTGCTGTCAGGAGCGGCCCGGCTGCAGCAGCGTCAAGGGGATCCCGGGCCGCCTGAGAGGAGGTGAGTAGAACCGGCACCAGGTGCTGCTGCTGCTGCTGCTGCTGCTGCACCGTAGAGGAGCTGGTTAACACTCAGGCAGGATGCACTGTGGGAAACATCGTGCAAGGCTTGTTTACAGTCCTCAGCTGATCTCCACGTCTGGATGCTGAGTGAGATGTGAAGTTTGTGAGTGGAGACCCCTGATCCAAAGATGCTTGAAGGTCCACTGGGGAGATTTTTTTTGTTTTTTGTTGTTGCCAGGTTCAAGTGACGTGAAAATTGAATCAAGAATCAAAGAAATCTGCGCAGAATTATTTATATTTTATAGGTGAAGGGAAGTCACTGAAAAGAGACAACTGCTGTGTTTTCTTCTGCATTCACATAGAAACAGAGGACGGCCATGTTGTGCCACCTTTAGCCTGCAGCTGTTTGGGGTTTGGTGCTTTCACCCCGACATTGTCTCAGAAAGATGAGTTGACTTTGGAACAAGAAGAGACACTTTGAATACCAGAGATGGAGGACGTGAGAGAAACATTTCTAAAAAATGAGCCTCTCACTTTGCAGAAACTACAGCGACCGGGTGATTTAAAAACTACACATATTTGCTTGCAGAACTCCTTCTGAACCACTAGGTGTTGCTACATAGCACACAAGGGCCTTTAAGTGAGATCCAGTCAGATTTCATTTCATTTTCTTATCAGTTGAATATCCTGCAGCACTAATCTGACTTCCATAACACCCTGGGCTGAATGAGTGACACTGCAGGATTGTCAGAGTCCTCGCCACTCGCTGTGTTAATGGCCTCATGAATGCATCTGTTAAGGCCGCCGCCTCATCTGCATATTAAAGAGCCTGAGCTGCCGCAGCTGCCGGGACGTCCTGCTGGCGGATTAATGAGCCTCCCCTCCCCTCCCCAACCCTCAGGTACGGCCATGGAGTTTCTCCTCACCAGGGAGATTTTGTCGCTGACGACGGTGACGAGGGCGGAGCTTCACCTCCAGCTCTCCAACCCCCGCGGCCTGGCGATCAGGCCGCTCCTCTCTGCCGCCGCCAAGCGCGGCCTTCCTACCAGGTAAACCCCTCTCGCCGCGAATCGCAGGAAAACCAAGCGTCCGCTCGTCTTAAACCCGACGGTTTCCCCCCCGCAGGTACAGCGCGTGGTCGTCGGGCAGCACAGTGGAGCTGCGGGTGGATCTGCTGGACCTTCTCCAGAGTCTGCAGGAGGAGGCGGCGGCTCCTCACGCGGCGAGCATCCAGGAAGTAGCGCCGTCTTCCAGGAGGAATCCGCTGAGAGGGGAAGCGACTGTAGCGCCCCTGCTGGACAGTGGTGGTCCTGGTGCTCCTCCGCCGGGTCGGGACCTGGGTCTGCTGCTGGGATGCTCTGGAGACGAGTCGGCAGCGTCCTGCCAAGGTGTTCAGCTCCTACACACACCGTTCATGGCCGTGTACTACTAGCTGAGGTCAACCTGAGACTGTACGGAACTCACAAGCACAATGCACTTCAACCCCAAGCCTATTAATTTATCAACATTTTAAACGTGTCGTGTACATTTGTAAATATTGTCAAATGATTTAAAATAAGCCTGTGGAGCCATTCTTTGGTTATTAAAAGCTCAGTGTGGCTGTGCGGCTGCTTCTGTGAACTGAAAGAGTCCATGGCTGCGTCTCATTCCTTCGCCCGGTGCTGGTGGTTCAGAGAAACCAGGTGGGAAACCATGGCCTGGGCCAGAGGAGGGGCTGCAGGAACCGCACCCACCGCATCGTTCACTCAACAGCTGTCAGGATGTCAACAAAAGGCCACGATATTGTAGTATTTGAATCAAAGATTTACAATACCGTGTGAATGTTTGTACAGTAAACACTACAAGTTTTTTAGATAAGAATTGAAGAAAAAAAGTTTCAGGTTAGGATGATAGAGTTGACCCCAGCATCATTTATACAAGTTATTAATGTCAGTCAGTTTAGCCGGTACAAATCAGTGCATCATTAAGTATTAACCCTGGACTTCGTTCATCAGCGTGCCATTGACTAGACTGCAAGGCTACGAATTTCTCAGTACGTCGTTTCAGTTCTTTTTCGTTCTGAAGATAACCGTAAAGTTTTTCAACTTACTCTCAAAATATTTGAGTAAAATGTCAGAATCTAGAACGACGGGAACCGCTGGGTAAGCAAGTGGTTTTCAAAGTGGGGGCTGCAGAAACCTCTGTTGTTTAATCATATTGAATATAATCTAGAATATGATATGATTGCCTGCCAGTCAAACACACTGTTCATGGTGTCCTGTGGGGTGCTGGTGTTCTGCAGCACCCCACAGGACATCATTGGTAGTTCAATTATTGAATAGCAACGAAAAGTAAGAAAAACATTCTAAAATTAAGAATGGCCTTTATGAGGAACTTGAATATGTAACTTTGTAACGTATTTTACACTTTCATATGAAATAATTTCACAAAATATAAGAACACAATTGACCGTTATGTATCTAACAGACAGATTTAGTATTCCACGTCTCCTTTCTGATTGAATAAAAATAAAACAATGACCCACAAGTCAAAGCCCGCATATCCTGGTACCCACATATAACGTGTGTTTATATTTACTTTTGAACTACTTGATATTTGGATATTTCATCAGTTCATCTACTTTGTTTTCCCTTTGTTTCCCCCATTTTGTTTCAAAGACTGAGCAGGTACACAGAGGAAAGACATCTGAACATGCCACTGATCACACGGAGCGAAACTAACCGTCATGTTGCACGTTAGCAGACATATTACACACAGTGAAAACAAAACAATTCAAGTTTTTTTTTTCTACAATAAAAAAATCCATTCATTTAATTTCCCGCCATTACCAACATTGAGTTTAAAAAGCGAACGAGCCTCTGCAGTGTTGCCGCCAAAGTAAGTTCTAGTCAACTCCTACTGTGGGACTGCAAATTAAAAATTAACTTTTTACCATCACATATAATATTGTACTAGCAGAGATTATCATTCTCACTTCTGACACTGGCACTTCTCTCACTCTCGCCAGTAATGTGTAACACTGGCTCCCAGAACTCATTGGTTTGAGTCAGCACTGTGTCTCTGCGAGGTAAAACCCAGGGGTCCCATCCGCCTTAAAGCACTTTGCCCTTGGAGCTTTGAACAAACAATAATACAAATACAGTTTTTTTTAATTGATATTATCTGTAAGAAAGGTAGCAAAAATTTTCTTATAATTTTCAATAATAATTTTGGCAACAAAATTTGGCCCTGCGATGAACTGGCCACTTGTCCAGGGTGTCACCCTGCCTTCACCCTAAGACAGCTGGGAGAGGCTCCAGCAGACCCCCGAGACCCTGAGCGCAGGAAGAAGCGGGTATGAAAGATGATGACAATACATTTCACGTATAAAGTGCTTTTCAAAGTTCTCAAAGACACATTACAGAAAATATTAAAAAAAACATATCAGAATACAATTTGCGTCAATATACTCAAAATACAAACACCAAATGCTATTCTTAGATTTTGTGTTTTGATTTGATTTTGCATTTTGTTTTTGATTTGATTAGAGTTTCCAGTTTTCCTCACTGAAGGAGAAAGCTAGAGGGCTTGGATAACAGCCAAGATGCAGACTCTGTGTAAAGACCACTGCACCACCATGTCGCCTGATCCTGAGTCAATGATTGTCAAATAAAAGAGGAGAGAGAGAGAGAGAGAGAGAGAGGTAGACTCCACACTCTGATGCTCTTTGACCTGCTGCAGTTCATCAGCAACGCCACAAAACATCATGAGTTAATATAATGTACATGCAAATTTAAATGTGAAATTTCTGAAAATAGGCAGAACAAAATTCTATACAATGAAAATAAATCTGTGCGCTGATCTGATCAATCTTATGTCCATTTCAACTGCAGGAGTTCAGCTGAGCAACCAGGAAGACGACTCGGGTAAATGATTGAACTCAGAGTATCAGAAGAGGTTCTAGGACTCTACAGGTCAATAACGAATAAGGACTTAAGAACCACTCCTTCCGTCTTGGGTTGTAAAACAGTTGTAAGTCTGACAATAACTAATAACAACCACAGTTCATCAGCAGCACTGAAGGTGTTTCTATCAAAGCAGTAGCAGGGACGTCGTCTGACTCTCCAGCTGTGAAGCGTCTCTGCAGTAAGTTCATAATTCTCTCTTATTTCATTTCATGTATGGTTGATGGAACTGTAGTGAACTGCTGTGATGTGAAGCTGCACTGGGAGGATTCATAGAAAACATGTTGGCTGATGTGTTTTGCAGCCTGAATTCAAACCAACGAAGAAGAGTTTTACTCGTCGCTGACTAGAGGCAGATCACCGGAGCAGAACCAGCTGTTGGACTTTATAAATTTCATAACGGGTGACACAGTGGTGCAGTTGCTAGCGCTGCAGCCTCACAGCAAGAAGGTTGTGGGATTGAGTCGAAGTACAAATGTGAGATGAACTGGAGACTCTGAATTGACCGTAGGTGTGTGTGAGTGTGAGTGGTTGTTTGTCTCTGTGTGGCCCTGTGATGAAGTGGCCACTGGTCCAGGGTGTCACCCTGCCTTCACCCAGTGACTGCTGGCAGAGGCTCCAGCAGTCACTGGGTGCAGGAGGAGGCGAGTATTGAAAATGGATGGATGAATTTCATAAACACAATACATGTCTGACATTAATGTGATGCACATTAGATACATACCTGTTACCTATTCCAGTGTGACCTGAATATCCTCCAAGGTTTGTGTCCAGAGCTTTCAAACACTGAATCTCACCTGTGCAGAGATGAGTTCAGTCTCCAGTAGATTCTCTGAGATGGCTGGAACAGAGTTACAATAGAAGAAACCATGGAAGAGTTTCTTGATTCATTCTGCAGTGCATATGAAGGAAGAAACAGAATGAAACAAATATTGTGTGGAAAGAAATCCAACTGTGACATTTATGAAAAAAGGCCAACAGAGAATTTATATGTTGACGGTAAATCAATGCAATCTGGTCGGATCAACTTTATGTCCAATTCAGACTGCAGGAGTTTGGCTGAGCAACCAGGAAGACAACTGGTCTCAATTAAATGATTGACAGTATCAGATGAAGTTATATGGCTCTACAGTTTGATAGCCACAATAATAAATGGACTTCAGAACCACTTCTGCCACCGTGGGTGTAAACAGTTCAAAGTCTGACAATAACTAATGAATCAATCTTTCTGTGTTTCCTCCCTGCAGCCTCTGCTGTCCTGAATGTCTCCAGCAGACTGACATCATGGCGACTGCAGCACCAGGTCAGTTTTAAACACAGGAAAATAAGTCCAGCTTTTATGTCATTTCAGTTTTCTAATGGTTTTATAAACTGGTCCACATTGTGGACTAGTGGTGAATGAGTCTGCAGTGACCTGGACTGAGAAGCCAGACAGTCATCTTGTCTTGATGCTCTCAGAGTTTACACTGAAAACTCTCAGCAGCTCGTCAGCCACACACTGGGCTGTATGAATGAAGTATTTCACTTGATGCTGATTATGATTTATATAATTCTGAGCTGAATATTTACTGTGGTTAGTTTGTTTTTGGCAGTGCAGTTATTGTCACCTTAGGTCATCAGATTGTCTTTCATAAAGCTCCTCATGCTGATGTTCAGTGTGTTCTGACTTTAACAGCTGATCTGAGGCCCCTGAAGCGCAGTCGCAGTAAGGAGTTACTGCCACCTACCAGTGAGTGAAATTAAACCATTTAGTTGTCATAACTCACAGATAATAACTACAATAACCATATTTCACTGATTGATACATTAACCTAATTTTCAGTGTCTGAGCTGAGGGTTGTTCTACTGGGGAACAACTGGCCAGCCAGGAGTTCTGTGGGGAACCTCATACTTGGAGAGAACTTGTGGAACAGTGAGGAGGAACCAGGCTGGTGTGTGAGAGAGACGGTGAAGAAGAACAAAGAACTTGTAGTGATCAACACTCCAGATCTTCTTCATCCCAACATCACTGAAGATGAACTCAGAGAACACTTGAAAACCTGTGTGAGGTTCTCAGATCCTGGACCTCATGTGTTCCTGCTGGTTCTCCAGCCTGAAGATTTCACTGAGGAACACAAACTGAGGCTCCTCAGAATCCTGACGTACTTCAGTGAAGACTCTCTGAATCGTTCACTCTTACTGATATCACCATGTAGAGAGGAGAGTTCAAAAGCTACAGAAGATTATCTGCAAAGTCCACCACTGACAGACTTGATCAGAAGCTGTAGCTACAGGTACCTGAGGCAGAAGAACCTGGAACGCTGTGAGCTGCTGGCACGCCTTGGTCAGATATGGCAGGAGAACAATGGAGAACATGTCAGCTGTGATGTTTTTGAAGACTCGACAGGTGATCTGCCAGGACAACAGCGGAAGGGACCACTGGCGGCTCTCAAAGCTTTTAGTAAGTTCAGAAATAAAGCAGCTCTAGGTAACCTGAGCTTGCTACGAGTTTGCTACGACAATAACGTCGTAGCAAACGTTCAACACTTTTATTACTTCGTCTTTCATCAAGGTTAATTATTGGGTTCCATTCCGTCATTTTACAATCTTATGTATTTGTAATAGTAGTGTGTAAGACTGCCTCTAAATAAACGTGTGACGTTGCCATAAAGTGGTTCGTCCTATATGTAATGACGACACAGCCGTGTCGGGTCGCGCTTGAAAGTTACGCAGTGCAATTACAGCCGGCACAACCCCCCTCTCGCTGCCGAGGCGGCACCATTGATCCTATTAATGGTTTATCTACTGCTTTACTGAGTTTGGAATCATCATTTTATGGTTGAAAAGTTACCTAGAGCTGCTTTAAAGAAGCTGAAGTTAAATCATGAAACAACTAATTAACACTGTCCTGTTTTTCAGGGAAACACTTGGGTAGGAATATAAAGTCACCGCAACATCCAAGGAATAAACCTGTAACTGAAGGTAGGTGAAGTCTTCATGATATTAATAGTAATGATTACAATGATTCACTATGGTGGCCAACAGGGGCCAAACAAAATACATCTGCCTAATGCACCTTAGTTGGTGGAAACAGCTGCAGGAATGGAAACGATGCAAAGTCACAAACACAACACAAGTCTAAACAAAGTACACTAAGAGGATTGTGGTGGAAACAAGACATAAAAACATATAGTTAGTCATCAAATGCGCTGCAAACAGAGAAGTGATGCAAAACACAACGGATGCAAACCAAGAAAACACAATTAAATGAAAAAAACGCTGCATAAACCAGCCAGCACAACAGAAGAAGTTTTTTTTTCTTTCTTTAAGGTGAAACCAGATCTGTGATAAACCAGACATGGTAGTGTTTGAAATGCTGTCAATTACATGATTATGAACTGAGGTGTAAAATGTTGACCTAGACTTAGTTTGTGTGGACAAGTGATGAAGTTCATTTTAAAGAGCAGAGGAAGAGGTCAACAAGCAGGAACAAACTTTTAGTTGATGATTGATTCATGTGTGTGTGTGTGTGTGTGTGTGTGCGTCTGCGCGCACGCTCACAAATGTATTTGCTGCCCCACTTATGTAAGGTCTACGGGTTAAGGGGTGAAACCCTGGTGACCTTGAGATACCTGCTGACAGTGCAGAATGGTTTCCAACAAAGCAGAGGAGCCAGCCTGCAAAGTCTGTAGTTGCTGCTTGTAGAGCATCTTTGATGTTTGTTCACTTGTCTTCTATCATTTTAATTAGGGGTAAAAAAGATGTTTGAATACTGATGTGAGCTTTAATATTGAGGTGATTTACTGTTTAGAGGATTTATTATTGAGGTGATCTAATGTTGGGGTTGTCAGTTCCAACAACACTGCATGTCAACAAAGGTTTAGAGGTGGACATAAACACTGCACCAGTCAACATCTACTGCTCTGAACTCAACTTCTTCCCTGAGTTGATTTCTGGTGTAAAGCAGCTGCATCATAATGGTGACTGATTATTGAAGTGACCTCCAGTTTAAAACATACCTGAGTTAATGCCGACTGTGCACTGCTGTCATGACTTCAACCTGAACTGAACTGAAACAAGATTTTCTTTTGCCTTTCAGCATCTGGTCTGAGGATTCTTCTTCTGGGGGAAAGTTATGACAAGATCAAACTTCAGGACTTCATCATCAGGGAGAAAACAATAACTGGACAAAGCTCAGCCAAACATGGAGAGTGGAGAGGAAAACCATTAACTGTAGTCAGAACTCCAAATGTCTTGAATATGTCGGTGCAGTACGTGAGAACAGAGATGAAGAAATGCATCAACCTGATTCCTCCTGGTCCAAATGTTCTGCTGCTGTTGGTGAAACCTTCTGACTTCACTGAAGAAACCAGAAAAACACTGAAGTTCGTCTTGTTTGGTTTGTTTGGTCAGAATGTTTTGCAGCATTCAGTGGTTATCAGAACACATGATGAGGAAGAGCAACGTGTTGATCAGCTTATTGAAGACTGTGGAGGAAGATGGTACAGTATGACCTCAGAGAACCACCAGGAGCTGATGGAGAAGATTGAGAACATTGTGGGTCAAACCAGAGGATCCTTCCTCTCCATCACTAAAGACTTTCCTGGATCCCCCCCCTCCATCACTGAAGACCCCCTGAGACCAAAGTCTGAACGGGTCAGACCAGCTTTAAACCTGGTTCTGTGTGGGAGGAGAGGAGCTGAAAAGACCTCAGCAGCAGAGGTCATCTTAGGTCAGAAGCTTCATTCAGCCTCCAGCTCATCACAGTGGGTTCAAGGTCAGGCAGAGGTGAGTGGACGCTGGCTTTCCCTGCTGGAGCTTCCTGCCTTGTATGGAAAACCTCAACAGGAAGTGATGGAGGAATCACTCAGGTGTGTCTCCCACTGTGAACCTGAGGGCGTCCACGCCTTCATCCTGGTCCTACCTGTGGGTCCCCTCACTGATGAAGACAAGGGAGAGTTGGAGACCATCCAGAACACATTTGGCTGTGGAGTCAAAGACTTCATCATCCTTCTGTTCACTGTGGAGTCACATCCTGAAGCTCCAGCTGTTGTTGACTTTATTAGAGAGACCAGAGAGGTCCAGGAGCTCCTGGAGCAGTTTGGAGGAAGACATGTTGTTGTGGGCATGAAGGACCAGCAGCAGATCCCAGAGCTGCTGGACACAGTGGAGAGGATGAGGAGCAGCTACACCACAGCTACATTAGCATCAGCTCAGACACAAAAGATCTCTGAAATGACTAAAATCAATCAGCCGAGGACAACAAACATCACCGGTAAGTCCTGGAAATATTCTCATTTCATTGTGGTGAAACTTAATCCTCTTTCAACTTGGATCCTGATTTCTCAAGACTAGATCCGTGATAAATGAGACCTGGCAGTATATAAAATGATGTTCGTACGCAATTATGAGTTGAGGTATAAAATGTTAAACTTGTGTTTCAATTAGGGCTGCAGCTATTGAATCTTTTGGTAATCGATTCTTTTGAATATTTTATCGATTAATCGGATAAAATATATGTTTGCTTAATTAAAGCCCAATTATAAGTATACAATAGAAAATAAGACTGATCACTTAATAAAAACAAGCAATTTGTTTCCTTTTTAAGAAAAAAAATGACATTTTGTTTCAGTTCAGTGAACGCTGTCAGTCAAAATAAATAAAATGAAATCAATAAAATTTCTTCTAACTTAAAATTTCCTGAGACACACAAAATTAACCTGTTCATTATAGGCTTTGATGGTTTACTGAAAAAGAGGTGAAAAAATAAATAAATAAAAGTAAGTTATTTTTTTTAGGTTAAATGTCTTAACCATACAATAAGCCTTACTGACCCAATACACCGCAAACTAAAATTAATAGGCATGTGATATGGTAATATCGTATGCAATATTTTTTTTTTCCCCTCTTCATGACCCCTTTTTTTTTTTTGACAGATGCAACTTATTTTACGGATCATACAGTAGTAACTTTCCACCACTTCTTGGCGTTAGTCATAACTCCTAACAACAATGTTTCGTGGACTATTTACCCCTATCTTACACCAGAAGCGTCTGAAGAGCGTCAGCAGAGCGTCCGCGTCGACGCAGTGAAACGCGGTCACTAAAGTCAATGAGCAGGTTTACACCAGGCGCAGAGCGGCCGCGTTTCAGAAGCGTCCCAGAAGCAGTAAAACGCGACCCGCTGGAAAAGAACGCCAGAATTTATTCTTTGACGCTTGCCGCGTCCCTCCTGCGTCAATCACAGCAGGTAGGATAGTTCAGACAGAAGTTGACGAAAGACCGCAGCGCCTTCCAGGGGCGCATGGCCTGTGACGGAAGCACGTTGTGTCACACTAAAGAGTCCGTGCGAAACGTGCGCTTGAGATGTAATTAAACGACGCTTCGAGGCAGATAAAAAAAAAAAAAATCCTCGATTATTTTTTTGTAATCGATGTACTCGAGTTACTCGAAGAATCGTTGCAGCCCTAGTTTCAATCCAATGCATTTCCAGATTTTGCTTATTGTAAAGAGTCCACAGAAAACTGGATTGTGGGTATTTAGTTGAAGGTCTAGAGTTTTTCTACACTGCTCTGCGCTGAAGCACTTTTCTTTATGTCTCCATTTTGTAGCAGCGTCCCGGGTTGTTGACGTTAAGAACCAGATTATATCTAGTTTAAGATCAGAGAGAATGACAGACTAAAGATTTGATCTTCAAAGTGTTCTGCTTCATTACCTCCTCAGTTTGTCCAGTCATTGTCTCCACGTGTCAGCTCTGAACTGTCTGGAAGTTAGCTCAACAATAAAAAGACTTTTCCAGTGACTTCTCGTCTGCTTGTCTTTTCCAGGTGATGCTGAGCAACAGAGAGCAGATCCTCTGAGGATTGTGCTGATTGGGAAGACTGGTGTGGGGAAAAGCTCCACAGGAAACACCATCCTTGGCAGAGAGCAGTTCAAAGCTGAAGCAAGTCAAATTTCAATCACTCGACATTGTCAGAAAGCAAAGAGTGATGTGAACAGTCGGCCTGTTGTTGTTGTCGACACTCCTGGTCTGTTTGACACAACATTAGACCATGAAGAAGTTAACAGGGAGATTGTAAAATGCATCAGCCTGCTGTCTCCAGGACCACATGTCTTCCTGCTGGTGTTGAGTCTTGGAAGATTTACAAAAGAGGAGAAAGAGACCATAGAACTCATCAGGAAAGTCTTTGGAAGAAATACTGAGAAGTTCACACACATCCTTCTCACTGGAGGAGACGCACTGAGGCGTCAGAAGACGTCCATTCAAGAGTACATTGAAAAGAAATGTGATGCATCTTTCAAGCATCTGTTAACTGAGTGCGAAGGAAGAATCCATGTGTTTGATAACTATGATGATGGAAACCGCACACAAGTAGAGGAATTGATCCAGAAAATTGAGAAGATGGTTGAGAAAAATGGAGGCAGCTGCTACACAAATGAAATGTTCCAGGAGGCCGAGGCAGCAATACAGAAAGAGGTTGAGAGAATCCTGAAGGAGAAGGAAGAAGAGATGAGGAAGGAGAAGGAGGAGCTCCAAAGACAACATGAGGAACAACTGAAAGCAGTCACAGAAAGGATGGAAGAACAGAGAGCAGAAATGGAAAAGGAGAGAAAAGTCAAAGAAAAACAGCTTCAAGAAAAGGAGGATGAAATCAAGAGAGAACAAGAGGAGAGACGGAAAGAACAGCAGCAGAGAGAAGAAGATGACAAAAAGAGAAAAGAAGAGGAAGAAGTTCAACGACAGCAGTGGGAGAAGAAACTTTCAGCACTGACACAAAAAATCCAGGAAGAGTCTGAATCAAAGGAAACTGTTGACAGAAAACTGGAGGAGAGCAGAGAGGAGATGAGAAGAGAGCGAGAAGAGTGGGAGAGACAACAGAGTGAATGGTGGAAGAGACGATTTCAAGAAGATGAACAGAGACGAGTGGAGGAGAGAAAAAGACTTGCAAAGCTTGAAGGAGAGTTTCAGGAAGAAAAAGAAAAACATGAAGAGAAAAGAAAGAGAGAGGATGAAATGAGAAGAGAACAAGAAAAGAAAGAAAAACAAGAATTTGTGGAGAACTATGAAAGAAAAATGCAGGAAATGAAAAAGAAATATGAGGAGGAGGCCAGAAATAAAGCTGAAGAGTTCAATGAGTTCAGAGAGAAGAAGGAAAAGGAGTTTTCCGCCCTGATAGAAGAACATCTGAGGGAGGTGATGGAACTGAAGGAACATCAAGAGAAAGAGATGCAGCAGAAGAAGAAGGAGTATGACGCACTGAGTCAACTGTTAGATCATAAAGAGAAGAGTCAGAGAGAAACTGTAGCTGATCTACAGGATCTACAGGATAAACAGAAACAGGAAATGATGGACCTGGTCCTGCAACTTCTGACCCAGAAGAAAGACTACAGCAAGGAAGTGACTAAACTGAAGAAAAAACACAGAAAGCAGCAGGACGAGCTGGAAAAAGAGCTTAAAAAGTCCCCACAGAAGCAAGATCCAAATGAAAAGAGAGGAGACTTACTGAAAAAACAAGAAGAAGAGATGACTAAATTCAAAGAGAAGGTTATAAAAGAAAGTAAAGAAAGAGAAAAACGAGAAATGGATAAACTGCAGAAAAAACATGAGAGAGAAATGAATGAACTCAACGAACGACTGGTTGAAGCTGCACAGAGTCCAGACCAGAGCCAAGAGATAGAAGACCTGCAGGAACAACACTGGATAGAAATCACCCAGCTGAAAGAAAAACTCCTGCACATAAAAGGCCCATCATGCCCAATTTCATAGCAGGCTACAAAAGAAAAACAGCTTCAACTAAATTGTTCATGTTCATCATTGATGTCTAAAATGTCTCACAGAAGGTTCCATCTGTGTTGACTGGCTGGGTATTATTTTTGGACAAGTTAGCTTTGATTAATGACAGTGACACACTGGGTTCACTGATGGTGAGATGTCAACAGAATTATTTTTTTGTATTTACCTTAGACTTGTATCACCATGCTGGTGTCTCTGCTGGACCTCAGAGACACCAGTGTGTCTTTAATTTGCACTCTTAGTTCCACTGTCATTGAGGAGACAAATCATTTTTTGGTCATGATGATGTAAAAACAAGATCTGCGCACCAATAACTTCTGTATCAACTGTATCACACACACACACACTCAACACAAATTATTTTCTCTCCAACATTTGTAGTGTTGACCTAAATTTCTACCCACTCGACTGTGTATTATGTGTATTATGTGTATATAATAATCTAAAGACGATTCAAATCATATTTTTGATGCTATTGCTGCTTAATGCAACCCTCCTGCTCACAAGTTATTGTTGCATCTACACAGTAAATGGATTCCTTGAATTTGACAATACAACTATGAAATTGATTTTTGAAATTATTAATTAGTATTCAATTGTAAAATTTCAAATCAAATCCAATAAACATACGTATCCAATAAAAAAACCAAGCGTAATAGTGAAGCTGCTGTGTTTTGTGTTTACTGAGAAGCTTCTTGGTTTTCTGATTTTGCATTACTTATTCAATTTGAAAATGACAGACATTATTCCCTTGCCTGTTTCTTATCATTACCATTTGTTGTTTGATTTTTAAAAATTAATGTCCAAGTTTAAAGGTGTGACAATACACCAAATGAGGAAAGCACTGATTAACAAATTAACTATTCATGATGCACTATTCTTAAAAAGTTCTAAACGCTTTCACAACAACAAATGCATTTTTGATTCATCAAGTTATTTTAAAACGCATCATTTTGAAAAAAAAAGAAAAAAAAAGTACCCACATAGTTTATTTGAATATATTTGAACAACTTAATAGTATTGTAATGTCCTGTAACTTTCAGATTCAGAACCAGCGGCTGTCCGTCTGCCACTATTGGTCCTTCTGTCTAACGCTGGGCTGACAGATCGTGTCAATCAAGGTGTCAGCCGGTGGTTGGAGGAGGGACTGGGGTGGAGGCGGAACCACAATAAAGGAAGGTTGTGGAATGTTTTTGGGTATGTGGTGCGGTTGAGATGTCTTTGAGCCGATTCTCTTCTGTCATGTTGTGATGTCCGAAATAAAGAAGCTTGTGAACAGTGCACTACCGACTCCGACATTTCAGTGAAGTGTTACAGCATTATACGTCGCCTTTTTGTTTATTTTTTTAATGCAGCGTTGACACCTAACGGATCTTTATAAAACTGCATCTTAGTGTCAAGTCTGATTACAACTGACAATTTAGTAATTGTTGGGGTGGTGGGGTGTTAAGAACGTCCTACTATTTATTTATTTTTTTTCCATTTTATTTTGTATCTATTTATTTAGTTTGCCACAGAACGACGCTTTGCAAGTCTTCCGTCGAGTAATAAAGTGTTCGTCCACACACAGTGGTAAGTTCCACCAGCGATTAAACACACAGGTAATATTGTTACAAGATATTAAAGTGGGGAAAATAAATGATGAAAATTAAACGCGAGGATTACGTGACAGCACACGACGCACAGCATGCGGACACTGAGGGGGAGAGTTTGATAGGAAATACAGACATATATATATATGTATGTATATATACATATATATGTGTGTGTGTGTGTGTGTGTACATATATATATAGAGATATATATATATATATAAGAAGAAGAAGAAGTGGACAAACTTCAAAAACTCCAAGAGGAGTTTGAACAAAAACTAAAGAATCAGGAAGAAAAAGCACAAGGTGAAAATAAAAAAAGAAAAGAGGAGGAGGAGAAGAAAGGTAAGGAGTTAAAGGAACATCAAAGAGAAATAGACAAAATTAAGCGAGAATATGAAGAGGCAGCCAGGAAACAAGCTGAAGAATTCAATGAGTACAAAAGAAAAAATAAAAGGTGGTGTGTTCTCCTCTGATGTCACCAACCTCTCTGACCAGTGGCTCTTCTCCTGGTTATTCACTCTGCTCAGGACACCGCTGTTCTCACGGGTGGAGGGGTTCATATTTAGAATATCAGCTCCACCTCATCAACATCAACACATTGAATCCAGTTGAGACAGAATTGTGTCCATTTTGACTTTCACTCTCCTGGACTTATCATGTTTCATTTTGCATATGGACTCAATTTCACATGAAGAAGTCACATGAATATATAGGATGCACCGCTACTATCCTTTGCGTACTTATGTATCCCATGATGCTTTGCGTGCTGCTGCAAAGCATCGTGAGATCTTGGGAAGTCAGCTGAAATTAGCAGCATGTACTGGTAAAGACACTTCATATAAATTTAAGTATTGAAATTTCACATAAAATATGCAGTCTTAACATTAGGTTTTTATTTATTTGAATATGACCGTCGTTAGATGGCGAACCAATGGTTAGCTTGATGTTATAAAAACGTCACTTCTGGGATTGGCCAGCAGGAGGGAACGGCGGTGACGCAATGAGGAAATACGCCGAAGGCTAGACCGTCCCGTGTGGTTATGGGGAGGCGGGGTTTGGTCCGTCCTTCTAGGCCGGGTCCTCGAAGAACTCTTCCTTCAGACGGAGGACACTCGTTTCAAAGGGTGAAGACCCTGACTTGAGACACAGCAAGTGTGACGGGAAAACAGAGAACGGAACATTAAAAGAGTTTTTCACTACTGGTCAAGGGCGCACACGGTACGTTCTTTTCTTTGCCCGGTATTGTTCCTTTTCTGTTTGCAATATTGATTGTCGCTCTGCAAGGTTTGCATGACAATGTGCACTCGCGTTCTTCTGCTCTGTTTACGCCGTTGTCCTGGCTGTGCACCTTATTAGTGTGAGCACTGATTTGCGCTGCTTGAGACGCTTCGGTTGTTTACTTTTGCCTTTAAATAAGTTTTAATTGATCTCGCTATTTGAATTTTATACTATTAGATTATTGTTGTATTGCTATTGAATTCCGGGCCTGTGACCTTTCTGTGTGGAGTTTGCATGTTCTCCCTGTGTCTGCGTGGCTTCTCTCCGGGTTCTCCGGCTTCCTCCCACACTCCAAAAACATGCATGTGAGGTCAATTGAACACTATAAATTGTCCGTAGGTGTGCATGTGGGTGTGAATGGTTGTCTGTTTCTATGTGGCCCTGCGATGAACTGGCGACTTGTCCAGGGTGTCACCCTGCCTTCGCCCTAAGACAGCTGGGATAGGCTCCAGCAGACCCCCGTGACCCTGAATTGGAATAAGCGGGTATAGAAGATGAATGAATGAATGAATTGCTATTGAATTTTAAATGCAAATTTATACTTGTGATTTATTTTGATTAAAAGTTGCTAACTACTTACTTACTTACTTACTTACTTACTTCTTCTGCCGCATTATCCGGGGTCGGGTCGCTGTGGCAGCAGCCTAAGCAGAGATGCGCAGACCTCCCTGGCCCGAGTCACCTCCTCCAGCTCATCCGGCGGGACCCCAAGGCGTTCCCAGGCCAGCCGGGAGACATAGTCCCTCCAGCGTGTCCTGGGTCTTCCCCGAGGCCTCCTCCCGGTGGGATGTGCCCGGAACACCTGCCCAGGGAGGCATCCAGGAGGCATCCGGAGCAGATGCCCGAGCCACATCAGCTGGCCCCTCTCGATGCGGAGGAGCAGCGGCTCTACTCCAAGCTCCTCCCGGGTGACTGAGCTTCTCACCCTGTCCCTCAGGGTCAGAAGCCCAGCCACCCTGCGGAGGAAACTCATTTCGGCCGCTTGTATTCGCGATCTTGTTCTTTCGGTCACTACCCAAAGCTCGTTACCATAGGTGAGGGTGGGAACGTATATCGACCGGTATATTGACAGCTTTCGCCTTTCAGCTTAGCTCCTTCTTCACCACGACGGACCGGTACAGCGACCGCATCACTGCAGATGCTGTACCGATCCGCCTGTCGATCTCACGCTCCATCCTCCCCTCACTCCGGAACAAGACCCCGAGATACTTGAACTCCTCCACCTGAGGCAGGATCTCCCCACCGACCTGGAGAGGGCAAACCACCTTTTTCCGGTCGAGAACCATGGCCTCGGACTTGGAGGTGCTGATTCTCATCCCAGCCGCTTCACACTCGGCTGCAAACCGCCCCAGTGCACACTGGAGGTCCTGGCTCGATGAAGCCAACATGACCACATCATCCGCCAAAAACAGAGACGCAATCATGTGGTTCCTGAACCGTACTCCCTCCGGCCCCTGGCAGCGCCTAGAAATTCTGTCCATGAAAGTGATGAACAGAACCGGTGACAAAGGGCAGCCCTGCCGGAGTCCAACACGCACTGGGAACAGGTCTGACTTACTGCCGGCAATGAGAACCAGACTCCTGCTCTCATCATACAGGGACCGCACGGCCCTTAACAGAGGGCCCCGGACCCCATACTCCTGGAGCACCCCCCACAAGATGCGTCAAGGGACACAGTCAAACGCCTTCTCCAGATCCACAAAGCACATGTAGACTGGTTGGCCGGACTCCCACAAACCCTCGAACATCCGGGGGAGAGTATGGAGCTGGTCCAGTGTTCCACGACCCGGACGGAACCCTCACTGTTCCTCCTGAATCCGAGGTTCGACTATCGGCCGTATCCTCCTCTCCTGCACCCTGGAATAGACTTTACCGGGGAGGCTGAGGAGTGTGATCCCTCTATAATTAGAGCACACCCTCCGGTCCCCCTTTTTAAAAAGAGGAACCACCACCCCGGTCTGCCAGTCCAGAGCACTGTCCCCGACCACCACGCGATGTTACAAGGACGTGTGAGCCACGACAGTCCCTGCACATCCAGAGACTTGAGGTACTCTGGGCGGATCCACCCCCGGAGCCTTGCCACCAAGGAGCTTCTTGACCGCCTCGGTGACTTCGGCTTGGGTAATGGACAAGTCCTCCCCCGGGTCCCCCGCCTCTGTCTCCTCCGCGGAAGACGTGACGGCAGGATTGAGGAGAACCTCGAAGTATTCCTTCCACCGCCGGACAACATCCCCAGTCGAAGTCAACAGCTCCCCACCTGCACCATAAACAGTGTCGGTGGCGAACTGCTTCCCCCTCCTGAGGCGCCGAATGGTTTGCCAGAACTTCTTCGAGGCCGACCGAAAGTCCGCCTCCATGGCCTCCCCGAACTCCTCCCAAGCCCGAGTTTTTGCCTCCGCTACCGCCCGAGCTGCAGCACGCTTGGCCTGCCGGTACCCGTCAGCTGCTTCCGGGGTCCCACGAGCCAACATGGCTCGATAGGACTCCTTCTTCAGCTTGACGGCATCCCTTACTTCCAGTGTCCACCACCGGGTTCGGGGATTACCGCTACGACAGGCACCGGAGACCTTACGACCACAACTGTGAGCAGCTGCGTTAACAATAGAGGCGGAGAACATGGTCCATTCGGACTCAATGTCTCCGACCTCCCCCGGGATCTGGGAGAAGCTCTCCTGGAGGTGGGGGTTGAAGACCGCACTGACAGAGGGCTCAACCAGACGTTCGCAACAGACCCTCACAATACGTTTGGGCCTGCCGGGTCTTTCCGGTCTCCTCCCCCGCCAGCGGATCCAGCTCACCACCAGGTGACAGCTCAGCCCCTCTCTTCACCCGAGTGTCCAAGACACAGGGACGGACGTCAGACGACACGACTTGGCATCAGGGTGCACTTGGCACCCTGATGCCAAGTGCACCGGTGGACACCCCTGTGCTCGAACATGGTGTTTGTCACGGACAAGCTGTGACTAGCACAGAAGTCCAGCAACAGAACACCATTCGGGTTCAGATCAGGGAGGCCGTTCCTCCCAATCACGCCTCTCCAGGTCACACTGTCGCTGCCCACATGTGCGTTGAAGTCCCCCAGCAGAACAACGGAGTCCCCAGTCGGAGCACCATCCAGCACCCCACCCAAGGACTCCAAGAAAGCCGGGTACTCTGCACTCCTATTCGGGCCATAGGCCGGAATCACAGTGAGAGACCTGTCCCCAAGCCGAAGGCGCAGGGACGCAACCCTCTCGTTCACCTGGGTGAACTCCAACACATGGCGGCTGAGCTGTGGGGCAATAAGCACGCCCACACCAGCCCGCCACCGATCACCGCGGGCAACGCCAGAAAAATGGAGAGTCCAGCCCCTCTCGAGGAGCTGGGTTCCAGAGCCCATGCTGTGCGTGGAGGTGAGCCCGACTATATCTAGCCGGTACCTCTCAACCTCCCGTACAAGCTCGAGCTCCTTCCCCCCCAGCGAGGTGACATTCCATGTCCCTACAGCCAGAGGCTGCTTCCGAGGTCCGGGTTGTCTAGGCCCTCCGCCTTGACTGCCGCCCGAACCACACTGCACCCGACCCCTACGGCTTCCTCTGCGGGTGGTGAGCCCACAGGAGGTAGGACCCACGTCGCTCGTTCGGGCTGGGCCTGGTCGGGCCCCGTGAGCAAAGGCCAGGTCACCAGGCTCTCACATGCGAGCGGTCCTTTCTTTGTTGGTCTTCATTGGAGTTTGTGAACTGCCCTTAGTCTGTCCCGTCACCCAGGACCTGTTTGCCTTGGGAGACCCTGCCAGGGGCATAAAGCCCCAGGCAATATAGCTCCTGGGATCATTCGGGCACTCAAACTCAAACAGTAGGGGGTTATAGCGCCCCCTACTGTTTGACATGGGAACACAAAATGAAAGAAAAGAACCTTCAGTGGAAGTGATGGAAAGTCTTTGGTTCTCCTGAGAAAAAAACAACAACAGAAAAGTTGTGTGACGCTCCACTGCAGGCCACACACAGAAAAAGAGTGATTTTTATTTGACTTCCTGCCTGTGTCTGAGTTCCCTTGTTGGAGACGCTGCCAGGCCCAGAGGTGGTGGGTGTGTGGAATGGAAGGACGGAAAGAAATGAAGGGCAACAAAAAGCTTCAAGGCAAATGATGTTAAAGCACAAATGTATTCAAGAATTCAAGGCAACAAGATATAGATTTACACTACTGTCGGAATGTTTGTACAATAAACACTAAAGGTTTTTATAAGAATTGACGAAAAAAAAATCAGGTTAGGATGATAGAGTTGACCCCAGCATCATTAATATAAGTTATTAATATCAGTCAGTTTAGCCGGTACAAATCAGTGCATCATTAAGTATTAACCCTGGACTTCATACATCAACGTGCCATTGTTGAACCACTATGTGACCAGGTCTTTGAGGTCTTGGATAAACTATGAAACAGTAACGTCAGTATCGGCATGAAGCAAGTGAATGAATTTAAACTGATCAGCATAAAAACCTTCAGCTTGGTTCTTGTTTTGTTTCTCAGTACGTTGTTTCGGTTCTTTTTCGTTCTGAAGATAACCGTAAAGTTTTTCAACTTACTCTCAAAATATTTGAGTAAAATGTCAGAATCTAGAACGACGGGAACCGCTGGGTAAGCAAGTGGTTTTCAAAGTGAGGGCTGCAGAAACCTCGGGGTCCACTAGGGGGCCTGCAGAAAATTGCAGAGAATGAAAAATAAAATGCAAATAAATAAATAACAGAATCAAATTATCTTGTAATCATTATTATCTAATGTAATATCATTGTTGTTTAATCATATTGAATATAATCTAGAATATGATATGATTGCCTGCCAGTCAAACACACTGTTCATGGTGTCCTGTGAGGTGCTGGTGTTCTGCTCCACAAACTATCATCGGTAGTTCAATATGGACAAGTTAGTGACAAAGAGAGTGAAGGGACAGACAGAGAGCCCAGCTGTGGAAGACACTGACTGCCATGGCCATGGTTGTCAACATGTTAGCTGGTAGAATTCTTATTCTAAACAAAAAGAACAATTATTGAAGAGCAAAGAAAAGTAAGAAAAAAATTCTAATCATTCATGTTTCTTCACATATTTTGTCAAATTGCAAGGTGCTAATGCTGTTGTTGGGCCTGGTGAAGTTTGGGAAGCCCTGTGTTAAACCACTGGCAAGAGTGAGAGTGTGTGAAGCCGTGTTGTGTTTGTGGAGATGGACGTTTGTAGCAAATGCTGGACAGGTGCAGATCCATCTGGACCCATTAATTAACTGTCAACAGCACAGCTGGCCTGAATGTAGCCAACAGAGTTTATCAGAGTTCATAACTGTATTTCATCTTTGCTAAGAACACGGACAGCAGTTTAATTTTGTTCCAACAGGAATGACATTTTTAAATGGTTTTCTTGTGTGACACTTTGTGTCCAGTAGATGGCTGCTAGGCTGTAGCCCAGTGAGCCTCCTCCTGCCTAATAAAGGCCTCATCCAGTGAGTTTTAGATCTTCATTAATACATTCACTTAAAATTAAGAATGGCCTTCAAGAGGATTGGTGTTTTATTTTTCTATTCTAATCAGCATTACACAAACAAATAAGATATTTTTTTGCAGTCATCCTCATTGACATGCTCATAAAGGAGGAGGAAGAACTTTTTTTTTTTAATCCTGCCTGTCCCTTGTTCATTACCAAACTATATGTTCATCCATAATTACAAAATTAAAAATGTGCAATGCAAAAATACAAGACCAGGTTGAATATAATTATCTATATCCTTGTGAGTCCTAGTAACACACCCTTTCAATTCTATGCATATTTCCCGAAAATATAAGAACATAATGGGCCTTTATGTATCTAACATAGACAGATTTAGTATTCCATGTCTCCTTTCATATTGAATAAAAATAAAACAATGACCCACATGTCCAAATTCAAAGCCCCTGTATCCTGGTACCTACAGTGTGTGTCATGTGTTTATCCCTTGTGTTGACTTGCGGGTCAAAAGTGACCCACTACCATGTTTAGCTGAAGAAAAATAACTTTTTACCATCACAGATAATATTTCACGAAGAGAGATTATCATCACCAGTTCTATCATAGTCCACAGTCTTATCACTATTGACATTTATGTCTTGGGGGTGTAAAACAGTTCAACCAGTCCATTCATAATTGACTGCAAAGATGCTTTTATCAAAGTAGTGACAGGGACGTCGTCTGACTCTCCAGCTGTGAAGCGTCTCTGCAGTAAGTTCATAATTCTCGCATAATTCATTTCATGTATTGATGCTGATGGAACTGTGGTGAACTGCTGTGATGTGAAGCTGCACTGGGAGGATTCATAGAAAACATGTTGGCTGATGAATTCAAACCAATGAAGAAGAGTTTTACTCGTCGTTGCCTAGAGGCAGATGACCAGAGCAGAAGCAACTGTTTGACTGGAGAGGAATCCAACCTTTATGAATTCCATCAACACTGATATTAATGTCTGTCTGATAAAATATTAATATTATGATTTACACTCTTTATTATTTATTTATTTGTTAACTGAATATCCTCCATGATTTCTGCCAGTTTGTGTCCAGAAGTTTAAAACACTCAATCCCACCAGTTTGAGGAGGATTTTTAGTCTCCAGTAGATTCTCTGAGATGGCTGCTGGTTAACTTGACTTCTTGACGTCCAAACTGCAGTTTCATTTTGAGCAATCGCTCCTGATACATCACAAACACCATGAGTAAATATTGTAACAACAGAGGTTCTGGTTCCCTGTCGTTGTGTGGGGGGACGGATATAAGGGATGCACACACAGACAGAGTGATGTGAAGTTAGAGAGCTGATGGAAGTGTGGAACAGAGTTACAATAGAAGAAACCATGGAAGAGTTTCTTGATTCATTCTGCAGTGCATATGAAGGAAGAAACAGAATGAAACAAATATTGTGTGGAAAGAAATCCAACTGTGACATTTATGAAAAAAGGCCAACAGAGAATTTATATGTTGACGGTAAATCAATGCAATCTGGTCGGATCAACTTTATGTCCAATTCAGACTGCAGGAGTTTGGCTGAGCAACCAGGAAGACAACTGGTCTCAATTAAATGATTGACAGTATCAGATGAAGTTATATGGCTCTACAGTTTGATAGCCACAATAATAAATGGACTTCAGAACCACTTCTGCCACTGTGGGTGTAAACAGTTCAAAGTCTGACAATAACTAATGAATCAATCTTTCTGTGTTTCCTCCCTGCAGCAGACCCTCTCTCCAGCAGACTGACATCATGGCGACTGCAGCACCAGGTCAGTTTTAAACACAGTAAAATAAGTCCAGCTTTTATGTCATTTCAGTTTTCTAATGGTTTTAGAAACTGGTCCACATTGTGGACTAGTGGTGAATGAGTCTGCAGTGACCTGGACTGAGAAGCCAGACAGTCATCTTGTCTTGATGCTCTCAGAGTTTACACTGAAAACTCTCAGCAGCTCGTCAGCCACACACTGGGCTGTATGAATGAAGTATTTCACTTGATGCTGATTATGATTGATATAATTCTGAGCTGAATGTTTACTGTGGTGAGTCTCTTTTTGGCAGTGCAGTTATTGTCACCTTAGTTCATCAGATTGTCTTTCATAAAGCTCCTCATGCTGATGTTCAGTGTGTTCTGACTTTAACAGCTGATCTGACACCTGTGAGGCGCAGTGACAGTCTGGAGTGGCTGCCACCTGCCAGTGAGTGAAATTGAACCATTTAGTTGTCGTAACTCACAGATAATAACTACAATAACCATATTTCACTGATTGATACATTAACCTAATTTTCAGTGTCTGAGCTGAGGGTTGTTCTACTGGGGAACAACTGGCCAGCCAGGAGTTCTGTGGGGAACCTCATACTTGGAGAGAACTTGTGGAACAGTGAGGAGGAACCAGGCTGCTGTGTGAGAGAGACGGTGAAGAAGAACAAAGAACTTGTAGTGATCAACACTCCAGATCTTCTGCATCCCAACATCACTGAAGATGAACTCAGAGAACACTTGAAAACCTGTGTGAGTCTCTCAGCTCCTGGACCTCATGTGTACCTGCTGGTTCTCCAGCCTGAAGATTTCACTGAGGGACACAAACTGAGGCTCCTCAGAATCCTGAAGGACTTCAGTGACGACTCTCTGGATCATTCACTGTTACTGATATCAACATGTAGAGAGGAGAGTTCAGAAGCCACAGAAGATTATCTGCAAAGTCCACCACTGAAAGACTTGATCAGAAGGTGCAGCTACAGATACCTGAGGCAGAAGGACCTGGAACGTTGTGAGCTGCTGGCACGCCTTGGTCAGATATGGCAGGAGAACAATGGAGAACATGCCAGCTGTGATGTTTTTGAAGACTCGACAGGTGATCTGCCAGGACAACAGCGGAAGGGACCACTGGCGGCTCTCAAAGCTTTTAGTAAGTTCAGAAATAAAGCAGCTCTAGGTAACCTGAGCTTGCTACGAGTTTGCTACGACAATAACGTCGTAGCAAACGTTCAACACTTTTATTACTTCGTCTTTCATCAAGGTTAATTATTGGGTTCCATTCCGTCATTTTACAATCTTATGTATTTTTAATAGTAGTGTGTAAGACTGCCTCTATATCAACGTGTGACGTTGCCGTAAAGTGGTTCGTCCTATATGTAATGACGACACAGGAAGCCGTGTCGGGTCGCGCTTGAAAGTTACGCAGTGCAATTACAGCCGGCACAACCCCCCTCTCGCTGCTGAGACGGCACCATTGATCCTATTAATGGTTTATCTACTGCTTTACTGAGTTTGGAATCATCATTTTATGGTTGAAAAGTTACCTAGAGCTGCTTTAAAGAAGCTGAAGTTAAATCATGAAACAACTAATTAACACTGTCCTGTTTTTCAGGGAAACACTTGGGTAGGAATATAAAGTCACCGCAACATCCAAGGAATAAACCTGTAACTGAAGGTAGGTGAAGTCTTCATAATATTAATAGTAATGATTACAATGATTCACTATGGTGGCCAAACAAAATACAATTGCCTAGTGCACCTTAGTTGGCGTAAACAGCTGCAGGAATGGAAACGATGCAAAGTCACAAACACAACACAAGTCTAAACAAAGTACACAAAGAGGATTGTGGTGCAAACAAGACATAAAAACATATAGTTAGTCATCAAATGCGCTGCAAACAGAGAAGCGATGCAAAAGACAACGGATGCAAACCAAGAAAACACAATTAAATGAAAAAAGCGCTGCATAAACCAGCCACCACACCAGAAGATCTCCAAACCTGCAATGGAGCCACGTCTATGATAAACCAGACATGGTAGTGTTTGAAATGCTGTCAATTACATGATTATGAACTGAGGAGTAAAATGTTGAACTAGACTTAGTTTGTGTGGACAAGTGATGAAGTTCATTTTAAAGAGCAGAAGAAGAGGTCAACAAGCAGGAAAAACTTTTAGTTGATGATTGATTCATGTGTGTGTGTGTGTGTGTGTGTGTGTGTGTGTGCGTCTGTGCGCACGCGCACAAATGTATTTGCTGCCCCACTCATGCAAGGTCTATGGGTTAAGGGGTGAAACCCTGGTGACCTTGAGATACCTGCTGACAGTGCAGAATGGTTTCCAACAAAGCAGAGGAGCCAGCCTGCAAAGTCTGTAGTTGCTGCTTGTAGAGCATCTTTGATGTTTGTTCACTTGTCTTCTATCATTTTAATTAGGGGTAAAAAAGATGTTTGAATGCTGATGTGAGCTTTAATATTGAGGTGGTTTACTGTTTAGAGGATTTATTATTGAGGTGATCTAATGTTGGGGTTGTCAGTTCCAACAACACTGCATGTCAACAAAGATTTAGAGGTGGACATAAACACTGCACCAGTCAACATCTACTGCTCTGAACTCAACTTCTTCCCTGAGTTGATTTCTGGTGTAAAGCAGCTGCATCATAATGGTGACTGATTATTGAAGTGACCTCCAGTTTAAAACATGCCTGAGTTAATGCCGACTGTGCACTGCTGTCATGACTTCAACCTGAACTGAACTGAAACAAGATTTTCTTTTGTCTTTCAGCATCTGGTCTGAGGATTCTTCTTCTGGGGGAAAGTTATGACAAGATCAAACTTCAGGACTTCATCATCAGGGAGAAAACAATAACTGGACAAAGCTCAGCCAAACGTGGAGAGTGGAGAGGAAAACCATTAACTGTAGTCAGAACTCCAAATGTCTTGAATATGTCGGTGCAGTACGTGAGAACAGTGATGAATAAACACATCAGCCTGATTCCTCCTGGTCCAAATGTTCTGCTGCTGTTGGTGAAACCTTCTGACTTCACTGAAGAAACCAGAAAAACACTGAAGTTCGTCTTGTTTGGTTTGTTTGGTCAGAATGTTTTGCAGCATTCAATGGTCATCAGAACACATAATGAGGAAAACCAGTGTGTTGATCAGCTTATTGAAGACTGTGGAGGAAGATGGTACAGGATGACCCCAGAGAACCACCAGGAGCTGATGGAGAAGATTGAGAACATTGTGGGTAAAACCAGAGGATCCTTCCTCTCCATCACTGAAGACTTTCCTGGATCCCCCCCCTCCATCACTGAAGACCCCCTGAGACCAAAGTCTGAACTGGTCAGACCAGCTTTAAACCTGGTTCTGTGTGGGAGGAGAGGAGCAGGAAAGACCTCAGCAGCAGAGGTCATCTTAGGTCAGAAGCTTCATTCAGCCTCCAGCTCATCACAGTGGGTTCAAGGTCAGGCAGAGGTGAGTGGACGCTGGCTTTCGCTGCTGGAGCTTCCTGCCTTGTATGGAAAACCTCAACAGGAAGTGATGGAGGAATCACTCAGGTGTGTCTCCCACTGTGACCCTGAGGGCGTCCACACCTTCATCCTGGTCCTACCTGTGGGTCCTCTCATTGATGAAGACAAGGGAGAGTTGGAGACCATCCAGAACACATTTGGCTGTGGAGTCAAAGACTTCATCATCCTTCTGTTCACTGTGGAGTCACATCCTGAAGCTCCAGCTGTTGATGACTTTATTAGAGAGACTGGAGAGATCCAGGAGCTCCTGAAGAAGTTTGGAGGAAGACATGTTGTTGTGGGCATGAAGGACCAGCAGCAGATCCCAGAGCTGCTGGACACAGTGGAGAGGATGAGGAGCAGCTACACCACAGCTACATTAGCATCAGCCCAAATACAAAAGATCTCTGAAATGACTAAAATCAATCAGCTGAGGACAACAAACATCACCGGTAAGTCCTGGAAATATTCTAATATACAATGAATGTGTTTGATTTTATTTTTCTTTTCTTCCACGTCATTATATTTTAACTTGGATCCTGATTTCCAAGACCACAAATGTAATAAATAAGAACTGATAGCGTTTAAAATGGTATTAATGACATAATTTGTGGTGTTCAATAGCGTGTTCTGTATTTAGGCCACTGTCAGGTAGGCTTCCTTAAAAAATGTTAGCACCAGATGGTAGCTAACTAGTAGCAAGAACCTTGGTCTATGGATAAGACGATGGTTTTAAGGGTAGGGAAACCACATTACTTTTATTGTACTGCGAGTGGCCCTGCGATGAACTGGCGACTTGTCCAGGGCGTCACCCTGCCTTCGCTCTATGACAGCTGGGAGAGGCTCCAGCTGACCCCCATGACCCTGAGCTCGGGAAGAAGTGGGCATGGAAGATGAATGAGTGAATGTACTGCGAGTATACACTTTTGAAAATGGAGTTATAGGCAGTATGTTAAGCTTTTACCAATATAAAAATCACAAATCAAGCCAAACTTTACACACTGGAACTTTCAGAACCAGATCAGATCCAGTTGAAGATCAGAGAGAAGGACAGACTATAAAGATTTGATCTTCAAAGTGTTCTGCTTCATTACCTCCTCAGTTTGTCTCCACGTGTCAGCTCTGAACTGTCTGGAAGTTAGCTCAATAACAGAAGGACTTTTCCAGTGACTTCTTGTCTGTTTGTCTTTTCCAGGTGATGCTGAGCAACAGAGAGCAGATCCTCTGAGGATTGTGCTGATTGGGAAGACTGGTGTGGGGAAAAGCTCCTCAGGAAACACCATCCTTGGCAGAGAGCAGTTCAAAGCTGAAGCAAGTCAAATTTCAATCACTCGACATTGTCAGAAAGCAAAGAGTGATGTGAACAGTCGGCCTGTTGTTGTTGTCGACACTCCTGGTCTGTTTGACACAACATTAGGCCATGAAGAAGTTAACAGGGAGATTGTAAAATGCATCAGCCTGCTGTCTCCAGGACCACATGTCTTCCTGTTGGTTTTGAATGTTGGAAGATTTACAAAAGAGGAGAAAGAGACCATAGAACTCATCAGGAAAGTCTTTGGAAGAAATACTGAAAAGTTCACACACATCCTTCTCACTGGAGGAGACAGACTGAGGCGTCAGAAGACGTCCATTCAAGAGTACATTGAAAAGAAATGTGATGCATCTTTCAAGCATCTGTTAACTGAGTGCGAAGGAAGAATCCATGTGTTTGATAACTATGATGATGGAAACCGCACACAAGTAGAGGAATTGATACAGAAAATTGAGAAGATGGTTGAGAAAAATGGAGGCAGCTGCTACACAAATGAAATGTTCCAGGAGGTCGAGGCAGCAATACAGAAAGAGGTTGAGAGAATCCTGAAGGAGAAGGAAGAAGAGATGAGGAAGGAGAAGGAGGAGCTCCAAAGACAACATGAGGAACAACTGAAAGCAGTGACAGAAAGAATGGAAGAACAGAGAGCAGAAATAGAAAAGGAGAGAAAAGTCAAAGAAAAACAGCTTCAAGAAAAGGAGGATGAAATCAAGAGAGAACAAGAGGAGAGACGGAAAGAACAGCAGCAGAGAGAAGAAGATGACAAAAAGAGAAAAGAAGAGGAAGAAGTTCAACGACAGCAGTGGGAGAAGAAACTTTCAGCACTGACACAAAAAATCCAGGAAGAGTCTGAATCAAAGGAAGCTGTTGACAGAAAACTGGAGGAGAGCAGAGAGGAGATGAGAAGAGAGCGAGACAAGTGGGAGAGACAACAAAAGGAATGGTGGAAGGGACGAATTACATTAGATATATACAGACAAAAGGAGGAGAGAAAAAGACTTGAAAAGCTTGAAAGAGAGTTCCAGGAAGAAAAAGAAAAATATGAAGAGAAAAGAAAGAGAGAGGATGAAATGAGAAGAGAACAAGAAAAGAAAGAAAAACAAGAACTTGTGGAGAAATATGAAAGAAAAATGCAGGAAATGAAAAACAAACATGAGGAGGAGGCCAGAAATAAAGCTGAAGAGTTCAATGAGTTCAGAGAGAAGAAGGAAAAGGAGTTTTCAGCCCAGATAGAAGAACATCTGAGGGAAGTGATGGAACTGAAGGAACATCAAGAGAAAGAGATGCAGCAGAAGAAGAAGGAGTATGACACACTGAGTGAACTGTTAGATCATAAAGAGAAGAGTCACAGAGAAACTGTGGCTGATCTACAGGATCTACAGGATAAACAGAAACAGGAAATGATGGACCTGGTCCTGCAACTTCTGACCCAGAAGAAAATGTACAGTGAGGGGGTGACTAAACTGAAGAAAAAACACAGAAAGGAGCAGGACGAGCTGGAAACAGAGATTAAAAAGTCCCCAGAGGAGCAAGATCCAAATGAAAAGAGACGAGACTTACTGAAAAAACAAGAACAAGAGATGACTCATTTTAAAGAGAAGGTGATAAAAGACAATGAAGAAAGAGAAAAACGAGAAATGGACAAACTGCAGAAAAACCATGAGAAAGAAATGAAGGAGCTCAAAGAACGACTGGTTAAAGCTGGACAGAGTCCAGACCAGAGCCAAGAGATAGAAGACCTGGAGAGAAAACACTGGATAGAAATCACCCAGCTGAAAGATAAACTCCTTGGAATAAAAGGCTCATCTTGTTCAATTTCATAGCAGGCTACAAAAGAAAAACAGCTTCAACTAAATTGTTCATGTTCATCATTGATGTCTAAAATGTCTCACAGAAGGTTCCATCTGTGTTGACTGGCTGGGTATTATTTTTGGACAAGTTTGCTTTGATTAATGACAGTGACGCACTGGGTTCACTGATGGTGAGATGTTAACAGAATTATTTTTTTGTATTTACCTTAGACTTGTATCACCATGCTGGTGTCTCTGCTGGACCTCAGAGACACCTGTGTGTCTTTAATTTGCACTCTTAGTTCCACTGTCATTGAGGAGACAAATCATTTTTTGGCCATGATGATGTAAAAACAAGATCTGTTCACCAATAACTTCTGTATCAACTGTATCACACACACACACACTCAACACAAATTATTTTCTCTCCAACATTTGTAGTGTTGACCTAAATTTCTACCCACTCGACTGTGTATTATGTGTATTATGTGTATTATGTGTATTGTGAGTATATACTAATCTGAAGACGATTCATATTGTATTTTGATGCTATTGCTGCTAAATGCAACCCTCCTGCTCACAAGTTATTGTTGCTTCTAAGTAAGTGGATTCCTTGAATTTGACAATACAACTATGAAATGAATTTGTAATTATTAATTAGTATTCAATTGTAAATGATTCATATCAAACCCAATAAGTAAACATATCCAATAAAAATACACACAATAGTAAAGCTGCTGTGTTTTGTGTTCACTGAGAAGTTCATGAATTTTCTGATTTGGCATTACTTATTCAATATAAAATTATATACATTATTCCCTTGTCTATTTCTTCGTTAAATAAATAATAATGAATGTTAAATTAATTGAAATATTACATTATTATTATTATTGTTGTTGTTGTTGTTGTAGTTGTTTTAAAAAAAAGGTTTGTTCGGGACATGGTGCTCATGGGCAACAGCGCCCTCAGGTGGGCTTGGACCATCATGATTAACTTCCCTTGACACGACACAGAAGAACCTCAGAATTTTTAATTTTTAATTGCTGAATTTAATCGAGCTTTTGTCTTTTATTTGGATGCTGCTAAATTTAAAAAACAAAACAAATACACTAACATGTGACTTGATTTCCTGTTGAGCACAATTGAAATGTGTCTCCCCCTAGTGTCTTTCTTTAATCACTGCCTCCAATGTCTTCTACATTTCGGCATCTATGTGGATATTATTAGTGAGTGCACATTAATTGCATTAATAGTTAAATACAACACATTTATTTTCCTTAGCGACTGTCTCTCTGTCCATGGCAACCTATTCTGTTGTAGTTATATCAGTAGTACAGCGTATATCTGCCTCTCAGTGCAATGTCAGGTTGGACAGGTTGCAAGTCGTTTGCTTTTCAAATAACTTTCTAAATTTTGCTTCTTCTAGCAGGAAGGCAGGCAGTGGACACACAACAGCGGCAACAAGTTCTGATAAAATAGCACATTTATTTAAAAAGAGACAGCGTTTTACAGCCGTTTCCACTCCTGTTGTTTTTTTTGTTTTTTTTTGCAGGTCTTTGCCACATCAGGTGAGTTGAGTGAACCTGCCGACAGGTTTGTTCACTCATCAACACCAACAGCTTCCTGTTTCCCACCAGCGAGGCCTCACTGTCCCCTTCATCTCAGGCTTCCAGTGCTTCCACCTGCTGCAGCGGATTCAACGCCTCTCATGGGATGAAATGATGCTTCAGCACATAGATAATGACGGGTTATAGCGCCCCCTACTGTTTGACATGGGAACACAAAATGAAAGAAAAGAACCTTCAGTGGAAGTGATGGAAATTCTTTGGTTCTCCTGAGGAAAAAGAAACAAAAGAGAAAGGTTGTGCGACGTTCCACTGCAGGCCACACAAAGGAAAGGAGTAATTGTTGGGGTGGTGGGGTGTTAAGAACGTCCTACTATTTATTTATTTATTTATTTATTTATTTCATTTTATTTTATTTTGTATGGACAACAACCAACAACATTGGGGTTTTCACTCAAACTGTTTTAATGCTTGGGACGGAACAACATTTTGCACACATTGTGGTTTTCCAGGCGCATTCGACATTTTAAAAACACACCGAAATAAACAAAATCACAAAAGACGTTGTTCGGTTTTAGGACGGCCCACAGCTTTACATCAGACAAAAGAAATGTCCATATTCTAACAGAACGACACTACAATTCTATGGAGTTATATTTGAAATATATTTAACTCAATTAATTTAAACTTAAACAAAAAAAAAAATATATCAATTTTTAACCGTTTTACTCTTTGGAACCGTAGCCAGTCGTGGAATCGGGGTTGTGAGTCCCTGAGAGGCCGGAAGCTGGCGATCATGTGATCAGTGGGCGTGTCAAGATGGTTGCCGGCGAAACAAATCTGAGTGCACTACTCACAAGAAGTTTCAGGCTCTCTGGCGAAATGCAGCGTCCTAAATGGGTCCGCGGGCCGACGTGTGTGCTCGTCCTGGCGGTGTTCCTGCTCAGTGGCTTGTTGGCGGTGGCGGACGAGCAGGACTTCCAGGAGGACTTTCTGAAGCAGGAGTACTCCCTGGCGAAGCCCTACCGCGGTAAGAGAACTTGAGCTGAGCTAGCGAAGCTAACAGATGTTAGCAGCTAGCCAGCTAGCCTCCCCCCCCCTGTGTGAAATGACCAGCAGGAAGCCCGCGGCACTCTGCCAGGAAGCTAAGCTGCTGCTGCTGCGAGCCTAAACCGCTCAGCTATTAACTCGTCCGACCTCGTTTAGTGGTTTTTGATTTACTTCAAAGTCTGTACTTTATCTTTGTCGCCAGCAATTTGGTGCAGTGAACTACAACGGTGGACTTTCACTATACTAGATTAGATAGATTAGATTAGATTAGAGGTTTATTGACATTTGTACAAGTTAAAAACAGGTTCAAACCGGTACATTGGAATTATTGTGAGTCCCAACACGCAACAAAGTGTCTGTACGGCAACGGTGCTGACGGTGCATACGGCTACACTCCTAAATACATTATGCTTAGTTACATTACATACATTACAAAAATATATAATCTATCAACTATAAAATGCTATCTATCTACTGTATATATTATATATAAAAAACCCACTTTTTTCTTGTTGGTTATTGCTTTTCCAGTTCCTGAACATGTCGTGATTTACACATGGCCGATCGATCTGGTCCTGTTCATATTTCATAATAGTTCCGTCTGCCTTCAGAGCAGATGAGTAAACAAGCCAACCGCAGACGCTGACGGGTAACTTGCTGATTGGCTGGCAACCGTGTTGTTGTTGGCAAATCAAAGAGTTGACTTTGATGGGGAGGAGGATGGCTGCAGTTCACTGGAACACCGTTGATCAGCTTGTTCACCGCCTGTTCTGAAAAATAACAACACCATATGGTTGTCAGACTGATGTGACTTGCTTTGTGTGTGTGTGTTGCAGGTTTGGGTTTCTCCACGTCCTCCCAGTGGGATCTGATGGGCACGGCCATGGTGACCCCTGACCACGTGAGACTGACCCCTGACCTCCAGAGCCGCCAGGGAGCCGTGTGGAGTCGCATCGTAAGTGCCGCCGTGCCGTGACGACAGCGTTGGAGGGGTGGTGGTGATAGAGGGGTGGTGTGTTCTCTCGGTTTCCTCCTCCCACCGCCGCCTTGACTCAGGAATAACCTGCCCCCCCCCACCACCACCACCCCCTCCCCCACCTCCTGCCCTCCAGCCGTTCCAGCTGCGTGACTGGGAGCTCAAGGTGCACTTCAAGATCCACGGCCAGGGCAAGAAGAACTTTAACGGGGACGGAATGGCCATCTGGTTAACCAGGGACCGCATGAAGAATGGTACATACTGACTGCACACGCATTTGTTGGATTGTATTGTTTGTTTTTAGACTTTTAAAACATTCCTGTCTCATATTTAATTTGTTTTTTATTGAAAGGAATGAAAAAACTCAAGCTACCTAGAGTCAAAATTCTATCTATCTCTCTATCTATCTATCTGTCTATCTGTCTGTCCATCTATCCATCTATCCATCTCTCTCTCTCTCTCTCTCTCTCTCTCTCTCTCTCTCTCTCTCTCTAGTACCTACTGTTGCTGTGATCTTTTTTTCTTCTCCCTGAAACAGGCTTTGCCTCCAAACTGCTTGAGTCTGACTGACCTTCTTTTCCTCCACATCCTTTCTTTTCTGACCCTGTCGGGTTGTTTTTTCTCTCCGCAGGCCCTGTGTTTGGAAGCACGGACAACTTTGTCGGACTTGGAATCTTCTTGGACACGTACGCCAACGGCAAGAGCCACGACGTGAGTGCTGTTCAACCGCCGCTTGCTCCTCCGTCAGGCCACAACGGCGTTGAAGACGACTTATTTCTCACCGTCCCGTTATTATAATAGTCCCGCCTCAAAGCTGCGTCACACATGTATCTTTCCTCCCTTTGTGCGCCCCCCTGTGGAACATCAGAGAACCAAACCTGGAACCCAGGTAGCTTCAGAATCATCCGGGTCTGTTTTTGTCTCATGGGAGCCCCCTGCTGTCTGTCTGTGTCACTGCGGCGGACGGCCCTGCGTGTGTAACCTGCGCTGTCTTCCTCAGAGGGCGTTCCCGTACGTGTCGGCCATGGTCGGCAACGGAACTCTGTCGTACGACCACGACCAGGACGGGCGGCCCACGGAGCTGGGCGGCTGTGCCGCGGCGCTCCGGAACGCCAACCACGACACCTTCCTGCTGGTCCGCTTCTCCAGGAACACGCTGACGGTAGGGGGCGCTGCTGTGTGTGTGTGTGTGTGTGTGATGCGGTGAGACATCCGGCTGACTGCTTCCTGCTCCCTGCAGCTCATGGTGGACGCGGACGGTCAGCTGGAGTGGAAGAACTGCGCCGTCGTCAGCGGAGTGCACCTGCCTGGGGGCTTCTACTTCGGCGCCTCCTCCGCCACCGGAGACCTGACAGGTGAGAGGGTCTCAGCCCGTGGCTTCCCCGTCCGCAGCCGACTCTCTCTCTCTCTCTAACCCCTCTCCCCCCCCCCGCCTGGTGGGGCCGTGTCACTCCAGACAACCACGACCTCATCTCCATGAAGCTGTATCAGCTGACGGTGCACAGGACGCCTGAGGAGGAGGAGGGGGAGGCGGCCGAGGCGGCGCTGGAGCTCCCCCGAGTGGACCACATGGAGCAGTACCGAGGTAAGACGGACGTCTCCGCCGTCGCTCGACCCCTCTGACAAGCAGGAGGGAGCAGGATGGGAGCTGCGTCTTTTGCTTTCTTCATTTCAATCAATCGCTCTTTGTTATTAATCCTGGAGGAAGTTCAGCAACATAAGCATTAAGATCTGCCTACGGATCAGAACCTCCCCTGCTCCTGGCTCTGTGGTTTAGTCTCGTGGCCAGCAGTCTTGGATCAGGGGTCAGCGGCTGTTTTCAACACGACAGACGCGGTCACGCAGAGTCTCTGACGTGCTTGTGTGTCCCGCCGCAGTTGAAGTCCAGGATGAAGGGATGGGCGGCGTCCAGCTCTTCTTCACGCTGCTCTTCTCCGTGCTGGGCCTCGTGGTGCTGGTCGTGGTCGGACTCGCGCTCTACGGCCGCTGGAAGGAGAACAAGCGCAAGCGTTTCTACTGATGGCCTCAACGGTTCCGTCGACGGCTTTTCCAGCCGCCGTGCGTGTGCGCCGCCGCCGCCGCCAATAACTGAAAACACACAACGCCAACAATGACGACAACAATCTCAAGGAAGTGACGGAGAACTGAGCGGGTTTGAAGCCCACAGCTGTGACATGTATGTACATATATGTGTGTGTGTATTTGTGTTTTGTCCAGGAAGATCCTGCTCTTTTAGTTGGATTTTTACTTTTTTTTTTTGTCCGTGTCAACATGAAGCACAACAGAGACGCTCTGCAGCAACTGCACTGAGAAGACAAACACTGTGGAATCATCTGTGAAAAACTGCTTTGATCACCTCACAATGGACGGCCGACCATGCCGTGTCTTTTGTTTGTTTGTCCTTTTTTTTTTGGTCTTTTAGTTGACTGTTTTAATATTATGTAGGTACGTTTTTCTGCCACTTGGGGCCGCTAGCGTACAGCGCCGAGCTGCTGCCTGGAGGATCAGAATCTCCTCTTGCTGCACTGAATGATTCAGACTGTACTGAGCCTCTTAACACACGTGATGCCTGTCGGCCTGTAGAGGACGCTGTGCTCATTTTCACCTGCAGGATTCTTGAAAAGAAGAGAAAGAAATGTGTTGTTTTTAATTCCACCGTGTTTGTATTGCGTCAGCTCCCGCTGGGATCAGAGGACCTTCCCAGCATCACATGAGCTCAGTGCCTTTCCTCTGGAAACCCAGGAGATCATCTCCTGCTGCATGACATAGACGATGCAACGTGTCGGTGTGCAGATTATTTTAATACGGGGGGAGGGCCAGGGGTTTTGGACGGAAGCGTATTGCATTCACTTGGCAAATAAAAAAAAAAAAATTTCCGCCCTATTTTCCCGAGTTTAGAGAGCATCGGAAACAATGGCATCCATTCTTTCATTGAGAGCTTAGATATAATGGAAGCAAACATGGCCAGCTTGTTCAGCTCAATCACATTCTATTTTGCCATGGGTTTAAGACACTGGGAAATAGTCCTGGCTTTAAGTGACATAGATGGCATTACAATCAGTCGATCAACTTTACGTAGGCATCTGAGGACTTTGCGCTTGTTTCGGAGGAAAGCCCATTCAGATATTCTCCACATCGCAATGTTTCTCCGGGATCAGTTGGATGAATATGGCATCACGGCTCCATGGATACAAAATGATGCATTTGAAGTGCATTCAGACTGGCTGCGTGGTGACATGTGTCACCACCGTAGAGCACATCCATGCCGTAGAGTCACCTGTCTACTGTTTTCTCGTGGGATTTCAAAATAATAAAAAAAAACGCGGAAAAAAATCAGCACGAAAAACAGAAATAATTACACTGAAAAACAGATTATTTTTTATTTGCCAAGTGAATGCAATACGCTTCCGTAGTTTTGCAACAGAAGTGTGTAGATGGCAAAACAGGGGGATCAGATTCACGTTTAATTGTCGGCTGTGTTGGTAACTTCTGTCTCGTGTGCAAAACACGCGCCAGCAGCGGGTAGAGTGGACGTCGTTCTCGCTCTCCTGCAGGCAGAGTCGGAGGAAGACGAAGATGAGCACCTCCTACAGTCAATAAAGTTCTGAACTACAGCCACAAGGTCCTCGGGTCCAGCGTTACTGAGGAGAGAAAGGAAGCTCTATAGAAGAGTTTGACAGACGCTGTGTGCGAGAGAAGACATCCAGAGGAGTCCACGCTGAGAAGCAGCCTGACGCTCCCACTGACTGGCCTGTGTGCCTCCAGATGACTCGTCTGATCACTTCCTGGAGCTTCGGGTGGGGAAAACGATGAATGATTTTAAAAGAAAAAGATAGCAATACACACTCTCCAATAAGAAAGTTAATAATAAAAGTTAAAGGGATGCAAGGCCCAATCAATTGGATCCAAAAAATGGAACATTGCCAGCAACACTTGGGCATCCATCTGAAAGATGTTGCGTTTGGAACACGTCATCCTCAGCAGGCCTGTCAGTGAGACTATTGAACATCTTTGACACGGACACTTGACTGTTTTTCATCATTTTCTGGATGGAAATGATAAACGACAGCGGCGGTTGCGTCATCACATGTGGTCAAAACACAAGACGGAGAGGGACTGGCAACATTGAGGGATTTATTAAATATGTATATATGCATTTACAGGTCAATCATCACCTTATATGACACAGAAGTCCAGAGAAAACACTTTGCACAGCGTCCCACTTTGAATGAAGTGTCCTTCTGTTGTGCCGGGGGCCCCCCCCGGCTCTCATCACACCTGGGTCCTATTTGCCACGCTGGCCCAGCGTTCTGGCAAGGTTCTCGTCCGTCTCGGCCGCGTCCTTGATGGCCTGCAGCACCATCATGTTCCTCTTCCTCGTCTCCTCCATCCTCATGGGGTTCGACTCGGGCAGGTTCTGTAAGGCAAGGCAGCGAGAGAGCAGAAACATTTCAGAAAACAACATGTTGCTTTAATGTCAAAATAAGTTACACCAAAATGTCTTTGAAGCCCCACGGTATTTAGCTTTTTATTGAAATTACTTTTAAAAAAAAAAGAAAAAAAGGATGATACCGCCAATTTATGACTTACTTACTGTTCATACAATGTCTTCAAGTTCGGGTGGGCCGGGTTAAAAAGCTTAACTGGCCACATATGGCCCCCGGGCCATAGTTTGCCCACGCCTGCACTAGCCCAGCGTGTTGTCTAGAACAGGGGTCCCCAACCTTTTTAGCACCACGGCCACGGTTTAATGTGAGACAATGTTTTTCACGAACCGGCATGAATTTTTCAAAAATAAAATGAATGAAACGGGATTAATTTAACAACGGACCGGCACCGGTCCGCGGCCCGGTGGTTGGGGACCACTAGTCTAGAACTTTGAAGTCACTGGGTCACATGACATTAATGTTGTGTTTTTTTTTAAACAAAACAAAACAAGCTTTGACTTAAAGGTTATTGACGCCGACCTGTGGCCCTGTGTTTTGATGGTGAAACTACTTGTTAGCATTAGCAGCAAATAAACGTACGTTGTCGTCATCGCGGTTTAGCGCACGTGACTCTTCGTCACTGACTTGAGTGAGCGGTGTTTTGTCCCGACTGGTTTCCTTGCCGAACAGCTGCAGATGTGCTGCCACACACATGCACAACATATTGGCGGTGATTTTTAAAGTCGCTGCCCACATCTTCCACAGCTGATCGTTACGAACTAGTCGCATTAAAAATAAAAAATAAACATTAAGAAAATAAAAAGTTGGGCTCGACCTTCCTCCAACAAAATCCAAAATTATAGAATTTGTGTCGAATCTGCTGCCGGCGGCCACATCTGCAGCTGCTCGGCAGGGAGACCAGTTAAATCGGAAACCAGTAGGCACACAACACCGGACTGGCCAACCTGACACCGACTCCTGGTGGTGGGACTCACCTTGATGAGCTCCCTCCGCCTCTCTTCACCGGGAGCGATGAGGGACCACATGCCGTAGCCGACCATCACGGCACCAATCAGGGCTCCGCCGCTCAGGAGGCTCCGCAGGCTGCTCATACTGGAGGGGAGGAGGGGACGCGGTTCAACCACCGCGGTCCGGTTCGTTCGGTACCGGTCCACTGCCTGTCTGACAGCGGCTTGTGTTTGGTAACACAGCAAGCACCTCACCGGAAGTATGTTTTCCTGCACTGGCCAAGCACGGCGGCAGAAAGAAAGAAACAATAGCGCCACCTGCTGTGCGGGGGTAGAGGAGGGGCATGAGTCTGTCTATCTTTTGCGTGTAATTCCAACGAACGGAAGTGATACTGTACACAACCAAAGACGTGAAAGAAATAAGGCAATAAATATAATTTTAAAAAACGATTATTATTATTATTATTATTATTATTATTATTATTATTATTATTATTATTATTAGTCACCAAACCGCATGAATAAAAAAATATATATATATTTTGAAACTACCGTGATTGAAATAGACCGGAGGGCGTCTGCTGCCAAACCCCTGACCGGGAGGTGGCGGTATTGTACCATTTAGCCTTAGGGGGCCATCCGTCGTCAAACGAGAGATCGAAGAAGAAGAACGACCGTTTGTAGAATACACGAAACCAATGATTCCTATATGTCCAGTGGTCTCCTTCACCTATGGTGAGTATAAATCCATCGTCGACATCGATATATAGTTGGCAGAGCAACACCACCGTCAAAGTGCGCCGTCCGTGAGCGTCAGTGCGGTCAACTTGGAGGGATTATTTGCGATGGTGCGCTCGCCCGAGCCCGATGCTAAGTGTTAGCCTAGCCTCATCCTGATGTCTGTCCTCCGCAGTGCCCAGCCGGCTAGGTGAAGATGCCAAGATGGCTACCGGCAATTATTTTGGATTCACCCATGGCGCTGCCGCCCAGTACAGGTGAGACGACGCCACACCAGGAGAAGGTTTGGTGATGTCAACACGTGATAATATCGGCTAAGCTGCACTGTTGGGTGTCGGATGTTGTCGAGCGGGGGAGGGTAGGAAGAGGGGGAAGGTATCCCTCCGCTGCCGCAGTACCACTGCTCCGAGTCCTCACTGGGGGAAACAGCGCTGCGTCCTCGCCCCGGGACTCCTCCTGCCTTTGGTGGAAGTTCTCTAAAGCTGCTGATAAATATCTGACCTAATAAAAAAGTGTGTGTGTGTGTGTGTGTGTGTGTGTGTGTGTTTAATACGCCGAGGCCACGTTCCTGCAGTGTGTCAGCTGCCTGAGCTCCTACAGAAAGACCATCATTATGGCCTCTTTGTAATAGTGACACATGTTCTCGGCTGGCGATGATGATGCACCACCAAACAGCTGTTATGTTGTTTTACCACGACAGATTCTAAATGAATGCTGGAAAAAGCATAACAGAGCAGCTAATTATTGAATTATTTAATGTTTAACCACATACATATACACACCAGCAGTCAACAGTTTGGACTCTAAATGCTATAAATTTAATGTCTTCTCTTTCATCCTCCTGACTGTTGACATTGCAGTTTCTCACCGAAGGCATCAAAACTACGTATGAACACACATGGAATTATGTTGAAAACAATAAAAGTGTGAAATAACTCAAACACCTTTTATATTGAAGTTCTTTAAAATAGCCTCCTTCCATGAAAAACCTATTTTTAGAGGTATTGAAGGTGTTTTTCTTTGCTGCATCATGACAGATATCTCGCTCATATGTTTGATGTCTTCAGTGTCTGCAGTGGAGAAAGTACTAAAGACAAACAAAAAACCTTGCATTAGATGGTGTGGCCAAAGTTTTGAGTGGTAGTTTTGTGTGAGTGTGTGTGTGAGTGTATACTCGCAGTGTATACACAACAAACAGGATTGATTTCTATCAGGAGAACTACATATATTGCATGTTGGTCATTTCTTTTATGCAGAGGACAAATTTCGCACTCTTTGCGATGTGACAGTCAGTGAGACTTCACTTTTCATTGTAACCAGTGCATAGATTGACCTTCCATTGACAGACTTTAGGAGTCACCAGGTGAAGCTATATATACTCATCATGCTGCATTCCGTGTGTGTGTCTGTTCCAGTCAGCAACATGTACTTGAAAAACTGGCTTCAGATGTGTCTGTCACAGTGCAGGGGGTCAAATGTTGGTCGTTGGTGGTGGAGAAAACCGCTCTGACGTCACCGTTAAATTCTTTTCATTCCCCGTTTGTTTTTTTTGTTTTTTTCCTTGGATCTATATTATGTTTTTCCACATTTTCTCTGTTAAAAAAAGCCCTCATATTTACCATGCTGTTATTAGACCAATGGCCAGCAGCTGAATCTTTTTGATGTGACAAAAATAGAATCAAAGTCCTCTATAGTTGGTTCTCAATGTTAAGCAGCTCAGAGGGAGCACAGTTTTCATTGTTAAAGCTCCTGAGATCAAACCATCGTGCAAACTCCTCCCCCTGCAGCCAGGCTGCGGTACTGCACGCCACCAACTGTCACTTTATAGAATTAACACGCTGCTTTACTCAACTTCAGATTTGCATTTTCCCGTTGCGGTTCGACTGGCTGCTGAACGTTGTGTGCGTGTGTGTGCTTTGTGTCGCCCCCTGCAGTCAGCAGCCAGGTGCCGGGGTGGCCTACACACACCCCACCACGGTGGCCAGCTACACGGTCCACCAGGCCCCAGTGGCGGCGCACACGGTGGCGGCGGCCTCACGCTCCCACCGCCGCCACCGTGGGCGTGGCCCGGCCGGGCGCCCATCGCCCGTGGCGGCCGCCACCGCCGCCGCCTACGGGGGCTACCAGCCCACCCACGCCGCCACGGACTACGGATACCCCCAGCGACAGCCGGAAGTCCCGCCCCCTCCGCCACCCGTCACCTCGCAGAACTACCAGGTAGGCGATGGAGTTCAGCAGTGAGCCACCAAACCCCCCCAGAAATCCTTTCTGATCAGTGGCCAGTGGTGGCGCTATCGCTCTCAATCTGCCTTCACTACCTTCTGGGTTTGAGACGTTGGCAGCAAGTTGGAGGTTTTCATCGAGAGGCGATTGATTGGGTTAAATTCTTCTTCGTCGGTGTTTTCCGCAGGACACCTACTCGTACGTGCGCTCCACCGCTCCTGCCGTGGCCTACGACAGTAAGCAGTACTACCAGCAGCCCACAGCCACGGCGGCCGTCGCCGCCGCCCAGCCGCAGCCCAGCGTGGCCGAGTCCTACTACCAGTCAGGTACCGGACTCCCCTCCGAACAGAACCGTCACCGTCTTTGTTTGCTTCCGTCCACGCCGCCGATTGACCCCCTGCAAATGCTTTTATGCGCAGCCCCCAAACCAGTGTACAGCCAGGGCGTGACCTCCTACACGCAGAGCCAGCAGAGCAGGCAGGTGGCGGTGATCAAGCCGGCGGCGCCCGGCCCGGCCTCATCCACCTTCTCCATCTACCCGGTGACCTCCACCGTCCAGCCCGTGGCCGCCGCCGCCGCCTCGGTCGTCCCCTCCTACTCCCAGAGCCCCACCTACAGCACCAACGCAGTCACCTACTCCGGTAGGCGGAGCTTCCTCCCAGGCATGCTGGTCACACATGGTGATGATCGGAGCCGATTATTACGGATTATTATCCACTGCCACCAAATGCCGATTAGTAGCGGGACATCGCCACGTTTTTTTTGACCAGTGGAATTGGGGCTTTTTAAACATCACTGAGAATTGAGACAGTCTTTAAAAAAATGTATGCTTTTTTTTTTTTATTTGCAGCCTTCTTGCTTTGAATTTCAACAGTAACCCTTTTCCACAGGCAACAAAAATACATGTTAAAATATAGTAACAGCAGTAAACCAATTCAGTGGTAATAATATCCTTCAGTGAACGTCCTGTTCCAGATTGAGGTGCCAAAATACCAGCAGAGCATTGTGGGATTTGTAGTATTAGTGCTACATGTGCTGTATCGTACCGGCGGGCCAGCAGCTCGCGGCTCCTTTGTTTGTATTGCTTCACAGGCCAACTATATTTACACTGCGGCGCCGAGTTTGACACCTGTGTTCTAAAGTCTGTCCGTGTTCCTCAGCCAGAGCCGTTCCCAGCAGGTTCTCAGCAGAACTCTCTGTTCCGTGTCGCTCCGCAGGAACCTCGTACTCGGGCTACGAGGCGGCGGTCTACTCGGCCGCCTCCAGCTACTACCAGCAGCAGCAGCAGCAGCAGCAGCAGAAACAGGCGGTGGCGGCGGCGGCGGCCACGGCGGCCTGGACGGGCAACACCTTCACCAAGAAGCCGCCCTTCCAGAACAAGCAGCTGCGGCCCAAACAGCCGCCCAAGCCGCCGCAGATCCACTACTGCGACGTCTGCAAGATCAGCTGCGCCGGCCCGCAGGTCAGTGTGGCGACGCCGCTTCGGACCGGTTCCGACCTGTCACGGCACCGCCCGTCTTGCACTGGAGCAGTCAGTAAACAGCCCCGACCCTCCAACCTTCAAACGTTTTCATTTTTCACACGTCACCTTACCTGGCAGTCAAGTGTCTGTGAAGGTTGTCAGTCATTCAGGTCATCTTCAGGTAGACGTTGACATGATCGTGGGTGTTACGGTGCAATAAGGTGCAAGTGATCGTCTGCTTTCTGTCCAGACCTACAAGGAGCACCTGGAGGGCCAGAAGCACAAGAAGAAGGAGGCGGCGCTGAAAGTCTCCCAGAGCAGCGGCGGCGGGAGCGGTGCTGGTGGCGGCGGGGGCGGAGCCTTGGCCCGCAGCGCCCAGAACCAGCTCCGCTGCGAGCTGTGCGACGTCTCCTGCACCGGAGCCGACGCCTACGCCGCGCACATCCGCGGAGCCAAGCACCAGAAGGTAAGAGGGCGGTGGGGCGAAGCGTCCAATGGGCTTCCAGCGAGGGCGGAGCCTCGGTGACGAGCTGGCGGTCTCTCCTGCGCAGGTGGTGAAGCTCCACACCAAGCTGGGGAAGCCCATCCCCTCCACCGAGCCCAGCATGGTGGCCCAGAGCTCCTCCTCCTCCTCCTCGACGGCCTCCGGCAGTAAGACCACCGCAGCCCCCCTCAGCAGCTCCTCCCAGTGCCTCTCCTCTGGCTCCGCCTCCTCCTCCACCTACCTGAAGTCCGTCAACATCGTCAGTGGCGGAGGCGGCATGGGGGTGAAGAACCCCTCCTCCGTCGGCAGCCTCTCCGCTGCCGCCGCCGGCCTGGCCGGGAAGAAGGTCAACGCCCCGAAGATCAACTTCGTCGGTGCGTAAAACATCGTTTTGTTCCAAATGCATCAAAACAAACGGGCTTGAAATATGAAATATGTCCAACACCTGACTGGGAATCACACGGTCCTCCATCGCAGGCGGGAACAAGCTCCAGACCACCGCCAAGCTGGAGGACGCCAGGGCCGAGGTCAAAGCGGAATCCACAAAGTCGTCGGCGCCCCCTGCAGGCGGCGTCGACTCCAAGTCGGCCGACGTGTCGGACTCGCTGGCGGCCTCGGCGCTGGCGGCGCTGCAGAGCGACGTGCAGCCGGTCGGCCACGACTACGTGGAGGAGGTGGGTTTTTAATGTGGGAGGAGTCCACACAGTGCGGTGTTTCTCAACATGTGGCTCGCAGAGCTCCTCTGATTGGGTCGTAGTTGACCTTATTTATTGGGTTTTTAAAGGAATTTTATGTATGTATGTATGTGTGTGTGTGTGTGTGTGTATATATATATTTATATATATATACACACACACACTTATAGGGAAAATGTTGGGCAATTACTTTGCAGGACACTTTTCAATTCAATATTTTCAATAATTAATTCACTGGACTTGACAGGAAGTAGGCCTGTGTTTTTATTTTGTGAGTGCTGTGGAATATATAATATACATGATAATTAATATACATTGCTAGTGTATATACCTGGCACAGAAATGCATACATACGTGTAAATTAATTCAAATATCTATGCATTGTTTTATTTATGAGCACCTGCGCCCAGAGTGTCCGACAGTTCCCCCCGCACCCCCCTGTTTGGCTGTTGAGTGCACTGTACAGTTGCTACACGGACCCTCCAGGGGATGAGTGGGTGATCCTCACCCCTGTGTCTCCCCCCCTCCTGCTGCAGGTGCGCAACGACGAGGGCAAAGTCATCCGCTTCCACTGCAAGCTGTGCGAGTGCAGCTTCAACGACCCCAACGCCAAGGAGATGCACCTGAAGGGCCGCCGCCACCGGCTGCAGTACAAGGTGCCTCACACCTGGACACAGCTGCGAGTGCAGGGTCACGTGACTCTGTCCAGGCCCCGCCCACTCTTCCCCTCCAGATTCTCTCTGATCGCAGCCCGGTTGGTTTTGTCGTTGGTTGACGTCTCGCCGTCGGCGGTGCTTTGCAGAAAAAGGTGAACCCGGACCTGCAGGTGGAGGTGAAGCCCAGCATCCGGGCCCGCAAGATCCAGGAGGAGAAGATGAGGAAGCAGATGCAGAAGGAGGAGTACTGGAGGAGGAGGGAGGAGGAGGAGCGCTGGAGGATGGAGATGAGGTGAAGGCCGTGGGGTGGTGGTCAGTGAGCTTCCTGCTGATTGGCCGGCCTCACTGACTCACACCTACTCTCCCTCTCTCTCTCTCTCTCTCTCTCTCTCTCTCTCTCTCTCTCTCTCTCTCGCTCTCTCTCTCTCTCTCTCTCTCTCTCCTCTCTCTCTCTCTCTCTCTCTCTCTCTCTCTCTCTCTCTCTCTCTCTCTCTCTCTCTCTCTCTCTCTCTGTCTCTCTCTCTCTCTCTCTCTCTCTCTCTCTCTCTCTCTCTCTCTCTCTCTCTCTGTCTCTGTCTCTCTCTCTCTCTCTGTCTCTCTCTCTCTCTCTCTCTCTCTCTCTCTCTCTCTCTCTCTCTCTCTCTCTCTCTCTCTCTCTCTCTCTCTCTCTCTCTCTCTCTCTGTCTCTCTCTCTCTCTCTCTCTCTCTCTGTCTCTCTCTCTCTCTCTCTCTGTCTCTCTCTCTCTCTCTCTCTCTCTCTGTCTCTCTCTCTCTCTCTCTCTCTCTCTCTCTCTCTGCTCTCTCTCTCTCTCTCTCTCTCTCTCTCTCTCTCTCTCTCTCTCTCTCTCTCTCTCTCTCTCTCTCTCTCTCTCTCTCTCTCTCTCTCTCTCTCTCTCTCTCTCTCTCTCTCTCTCTCTCTCTCTCTCTCTCTCTCTCTCTCTCTCTCTCTCTCTCTCTCTCTCTCTCTCTCTCTCTCTCTCTCTCTCTCTCTCTCTCTCTCTCTCTCTCTCTCTCTCTCTCTCTCTCTCTCTCTCTCTCTCTCTCTCTCTCTCTCTCTCTCTCTCTCTCTCTCTCTCTCTCTCTCTCTCTCTCTCTCTCTCTCTCTCTCTCTCTCTCTCTCTCTCTCTCTCTCTCTCTCTCTCTCTCTCTCTCTCTCTCTCTCTCTCTCTCTCTCTCTCTCTCTCTCTCTCTCTCTCTCTCTCTCTCTCTCTCTCTCTCTCTCTCTCTCTCTCTCTCTCTCTCTCTCTCTCTCTCTCTCTCTCTCTCTCTCTCTCTCTCTCTCTCTCTCTCTCTCTCTCTCTCTCTCTCTCCCTCTCTCTCTCTCTCTCTCTCTCTCTCTCTCTCTCTCTCTCTCTCTCTCTCTCTCTCTCTCTCTCTCTCTCTCTCTCTCTCTCTCTCTCTCTCTCTCTCTCTCTCTCTCTCTCTCTCTCTCTCTCTCCCAGGCGGTATGAAGAAGACATGTACTGGCGGCGGCTGGAGGAGGAGCAGCATCACTGGGACGACCGGCGCCGCCTAGTGGACGGAGGCTACCCACAGGGGCCCCCGGGCCTGCTGGGGGTCCGGCCCGGCCTCCCCGGCCTCCAGCCGCAGGGCTCCGTGGTACGACCCACTGCGGGATCCTCGCCCGGCTGACCTCTGACCTCTGACCTCCTAACCCCTCGTCTGCTCCCCCCCCTCCAGCCGCCACGCCGGCCCGACTCCTCGGACGACCGCTACGTCATGACCAAGCACGCCGCCATCTACCCGTCGGAGGACGAGCTGCAGTCCATCCAGAAGATCGTGTCCATCACGGAGCGAGCGCTCAAGCTGGTGTCGGACATCATCACCGACCAGGAGCAGGACCAGGACCAGGACCAGGAGCAGGAGCAGGACCAGGAGCAGGAGGACCAGGAGAAGGCGGATCCCGCCAAGGACAGGTGAGCTCATCCTCGGGCAAACTACGGCCCGGGGGCCCAGAGGCGGCCCGCCGAGCTTGAAAGTGTTTTAATAAAACCTTGTTTTAGTTTCCCTGCGTTCGCTGCCACAGTGATGATGATGATGATGATGATGATGATGATGAGGAAGACTTCCTGAGGAATAGTAGAACTCTAAATGAAGAAGTGGTCCTAGCAGGAACTGTTGGTACTAGAAAAAAAAGCCCTGAACCAGAACCTGATGATCCAGAGGGGCACTCACTGACCTCCCACCTGTGTGTGTGTGTGTGTGTGTGTGTGTGTGTCCTCCAGGGTCCTGAAGGGCGTGATGCGGGTGGGCGTCCTGGCCAAAGGCCTGCTGCTCCGCGGTGACACCAACGTCCAGCTGGTGCTGCTCTGCTCGGAGAAGCCCACCAGGAGGCTGCTGGGCCGCATCCTGGAGCTCCTCCCCCAGCAGCTGAGCGTACGCACCCACCCAACCGGCACTCGCCGCCGCCGCCGCCGTGCTGGTCTCCCCAGCCCGACACCCCGACGCCTCAACGTCTCCTCCCCTCCCCTCCCTGCAGGTGGTGACCCCGGAGAAGTACGAGGTCAAGGGGTCGGCGGAGGAGGCGGCCATCGTCCTGACGTCCGGCGCCGAGCCCAAGATGCAAGTGACCATCACGCTGACGTCACCCGTCATCCGGGAGGAGAGCGGCCGGGACGGAGGTCGGAAAGCATCACAGCTCTCTCTCTCTCTCTCTCTCTCTCTCTCTCTTCTCTCTCTCTCTCTCTCTCTCTCTCTCTCTCTCTCTCTCTCTCTCTCTCTCTCTCTCTCTCTCTCTCTCTCTCTCTCTCTCTCTCTCTCTCTCTGTGCAAACCAGTTTCACAATGTGGGTCCGCCCCCCTGCGGAGCTCCGAGCCGCCAGCCGCCGCCGCCGCTGCTGCTGCTGCTGCTGCTTTTTTCTCCGCCATGACCTTCTTCTTCAGAAGGTCAAAACCAAACAAGCTGGACCAGAACGAAGCAGTTCTGTCCACCCGACCCTCTAACAGTCAGTCGGAATTAGAATCTGGATGTGTTGGAATGTGGCGCCGATCCACTTCCGGCGGAGAGAAAACTCAAAAAGAAAGCAGAAGCAGGCTCGGCCCGGCCCGGCTCGGCTCGGCTCTTTGGCTCTGTGACCTTCAAGATGCTCTCTGACACCTGAAGCACAGCATGGTCAGTGTCTGCATTGTGTGGAGTCTCCTAGTTCTCCCCAGGTGACACTCTCACTTTGTTTCCTGTGTTCCAGCGATTCCGTTTCCATATTTTATATTCCGACCGACGCCGCCTGTTCTCCACATTAGAGCGAGACGTGAGACAGGAGACGCACGACAACCCCCCACCAAAATAAAATTCCAAAAAAAAAGCCAACAGACAATTCCTTCCTGCATGAGCCGAATGTGTAGACGTCAGGAGGCATTTCTGGTCCTTGACTCTTCATTTGGAATGAATTGTGTGAATAGATTTGAGACATTTTTTTTATTTAGATGCTTTGGAAAAAAAAAAGAAGAAAAAAACAATTTTTGGAAGTGATTTTTTTTTTGGTCCCCTCACAGGAAACAAAAGTTCCCTCGGTGTGCCGGTGAAACACTGTTCTGAAGTGCTCCCCTGAGTCGGACCAACATGTTTCTCTCTCTCTCTCTCTCCTAAAACCTTCACCAATTCGGCCTCAGTCGCTCCAGCTGATTGTTATCCCTCACGTTTGTCCGCTAGTCCACCTCCCACCAGCAGGGGGCTCCCTCTGAATTGAGAGCAACACTGTTTTCTGAGCATTTCCAACTCTTCTTGGGGGAGTATTTGTTTCTTTTCTTTGATTTTTTTTTTTTTTTTTGCGGAAGGGTTTGGGGTGCGAGCGCGGCCTCTGTGATTGACCTCTGACCTCTGTCGGCCAGCTGTGCATGCAGTCGGTCTCCTAACCCTCTGGTTTGCTGGTAGCTCTCATGTTTTGTTTTTTCTCTTTTCTTCAGCACCCCCATCGCTTCCTCTTTCATTTCTGTAGAGAGTCCAGAATAAAGAGCTCTTTCTATTTCCTCTCAACACTTCCCCCCCCCCCCCACCACCCCTCACTCCCAACCGACAAAAAAAAAAAAAAAAGAAAAAAGAGAAAGGGAAACAATCCAAATGCAGTCAGATGTCTTCCTCCAGAGGTTTTGTTGGGCTTGGGAAGGATTTTTGACCAAGGTTTTCTCACATCCCAAAAACTTTGCCACACCTACTGTCTATTTATCCATTTCTATCAGGTCGTAGACACTAAAACCGCCTGCTAGAATTCTCCTTCAGTGGTGAACTGACGACGGTAACGCTTTGTTTTTGGGTTCCAGCCTCAAGAATTTTTTTCCCTGATTTTTTTTTTTTTTTTTAGTCCTCTTTAAAGAGCTCATATCTTGCTCGTTTTTAACTATAATTAATATATATATATATATACTGCATATATATTTTAAATTCCAGTGGAGCAGCTGTGCACCATGAAGTCTCAAAAATCTATTTTGACACTTTTAAAATATTCCTATCCTGCATCCTGAAGAGTTTGATTTTAGCTTCGTAAAATAATTCCCAGGTAAAAGTGGGACCGGCAACATGCGAGCGGTTCCAGGTGATAGTCTGAGCCGGCCCTGCTGCTGCTGCTGCTGCTGCTGCTGCTGCTGCCTCTTAAATAATATTTTTTTTAAAAAGCAAGATATGGCCTCTTTAACGTGCATTGGGCTAACGTGAAGACGGCCCCTCTTCCTCCTCAGCGCCTGCTGCCCCTGCAGGAGGAGGAGGGGATTTCTCTCACCACCCCCACCCCCACCCCCAACCCCGGTGGTATGTGTGGCAATGTGTTTGTTCTCTGACAGCGCGGCTAACCTGGTCAAACACCCGTTCCTCCTCACCATGTTGACACTTGAAATCCATTTTTAGATGTAACTTCGGGTTTGGTGAAAGACCCAGCGGACGTCTTGGACAGGCAAAAATGCCTTGACGCTCTGGCTGCTCTGCGCCACGCTAAGTGGTTCCAGGTTCGCAACATCATTTTACTTTCTTCTTGTAGCCTTATGAGATGCATTTCTTTATGACTCTTGACTCTTGATGATATGATGATGATTCTTACGATCATTATTCTGTTCATTCCTTTATTTCTGTTCCACATTTGGTTTCCCGTGGTCCCCAAGATTAAGGAAAATTCATTTGGAAAGGCAAAAAAAAAAAAAAAGCAACCTCCACATCTGTGTGTTTATATTCAAGGATGCCACTTTGAAGACAAAAGGATCTGATCCCAGTTGCCATTTTGTAAATTTGAGATTCTGAATGACAATATTTCTGCAGCACACACACACACACACACACACACACACACACCTGGCATCCTTGTATTAGCTCCAATTGAAGTCGTGCATTCGAGCTCCATGTGATTCCATAAGGCTGCACAATAAACCTGCACAGAGTTGTGCCATAGACAAGTGCTGCTATGCCTCTTGTCTGTATGGTTTTCTTATATATATTCATATATATATATATATATATATTATTCTAAATATATTTTGTTAGGATGGGGATTGAGGGAGGAAGTGGGACCATCTGAGTAGTTTCCTGAGTTTGTGCCCCCACCCTCCCCCCCCCCTCCCCCCCCTTCCACCCACCGCTGAGCACAAACTCAGGCAAAGTAGCCCAGATGTCCTGACCTCCCTCAGTCCCCTGACCTCCTGACCTCCTCCTCTCAGCTCCACTCTGTTGCTGTGAGAGCGCTGGGCCACTCCAGCCGGGGTTCTCGGGGTTTAGAGGACGCGGGGAAATACGGGGGGGGACCCCCCCCACCACCACCACCCCCCCCGGTTTTCTCCAGCGTCTTGCAAACTCCGAGTTGCCGTTACTAACTGTGAGGCACAAGACTACTGCGAATGGCAGCTGATGGCAAACCTTTGCCTTTGTTTTTTTTTTTTTTGTTATGATTTTGATATTTGTCGTGGCGTGCACACAACACCCCTCAGACCACAACTCAAGCTTCCATTGTGCACAGTAGTGTTTGGACCTCTGGCCAGAGCTGATTCTCGATGTTTCCGTTTGTTTGTTTGTTTGTTTGTTTGTCTGTCTGTCGTCTTATTTTTTTGGCAACCATCTCTATCTGGTGGCTTGCGTTGCCGTTGCCGTTGCCGCTGCGTGAACACTAACTGTGTTGCATCAAAAGGCTAGAGCCAACGGCCTGCAGTCCTGCGTCATCATCATCCGCATCCTGAGAGACCTGTGCCAGCGGGTTCCCACCTGGTCGCCCTTCCCGGGCTGGGTGAGTGAGCGCACGCACACACACACACACACACACACTATCATTCACCCTAGAGCAGGGCTGTCAAACTCATTTTGGTTCAGGGGCCACACAGAGGAAAATCTGTTGCCAAGCGGGCCGGACCGGTAGAACCCTGGCCATGATTTGGGCTGCAGGATAAATGGTATTTGCGATAATGTGGCGAAAGACTGCGATTTGATTGGCGGGAGTTGCGGTCACGTGACTTTGCGAGCGGCACGAAGCGAAGCAAAGCAGGTAGTGGGAGGAGTCGATGCTGCGACGAGCTGGACGGACGGAGCGACACGAGGAGAAGAAGGTCTTCCTGGTTGACGCCACCTGGTGGCCGTAGTTTAGCAAAACAGTGTCGGGAACGAACTACCGAAGCACCAAGGACCACAACAGTGGGAGTTGTGTTCGCTGGCAGTGAACCGCTGCCTCGTAGCTTCGCACCTTAGAGCGGTTTTAACGCTGCTAGCGTGTTAGCATGGGTTGAATGAAGCTGTTTGGTGCTTTGTGTGGACTTAAACCAAATCATTCTAAGCCCTGTGATACATTGTGTGTGTGTGTGTGTGTGTGTGTGTGTGTGTGTGTGTTGTCAGGCCATGGAGCTGCTGGTGGAGAAGGCCATCAGCAGTGCGTCGGCTCCGCTCAGCCCCGGCGACGCCCTCAGACGCATCTTTGAATGTATTTCATCTGGGATTCTGCTTCCTGGTAGGGCAGCGCTCTGCTGGGTTTGAACGCTCGTCCGCCTGTCACTGTTTCTCACTCTACGTTGTCTGCGTGTGCAAGGCGGCCCCGGCTTGCTGGACCCGTGTGAGAAGAAGCCGGTGGACACCCTGTCATCCATGGAGGAGCAGCAGAGGGAGGACATCACCTCCAGCGCCCAGGTCCCGCCCACGACACTCCCCTCCTCCCATGACACTCCCCCCTCCTCCTCCCATGACACTCTCCTCCCTCCTCCCATGACACTACCCCCTCCTCCTCCCATGACACTCTCCTCCCTCCTCCCATGACACTCCCTCCTCCTCCCATGACACTCCTCCTCCTCCTCCTCCCATGACACTCCCCTCCTCCTCCCATGACACTCTCCTCCTCCTCCTCCCATGACACTCCCCTCCTCCTCCCATGACACTCCCCTCCGCCCATGACACTTCCCTCCTCCCACGACACTCTCCTCCCTCCCACGACACCCCTCCTCCTCCCATGACACTCTCCCTCCTCCCACGACCTCCCCTCCTCCCACGACACTCCTCCCCTCCTCCCACGACACTCCCCTCCTCCTCCCACGACACTCCCCTCCTCCGCCCACGACACTCCCCTCCTCCGCCCACGACACTCCCCTCCTCCCATGACACTCCCCTCCTCCTCCCATGACACTCCCCTCCTCCGCCCACGACCTCCCTCCTCCCATGACACTCCCCCCTCCTCCCATGACACTCTCCTCCCTCCTCCCATGACACTACCCCTCCTCCTCCCATGACACTCTCCTCCCTCCTCCCATGACACTCCCTCCTCCTCCCATGACACCTCCCTCCTCCGCCCACAACACTCCCCTCCTCCTCCCATGACACTCTCCCCTCCTCCCACGACACTCCCCTCCTCCGCCCATGACACTCCCCTCCTCCCACGACACTCCCTCCTCCCACGACGACCTCCCCTCCCACGACACTCCTCCCTCCTCCCACGACTCCCTCCTCCTCCTCCTCCCACACTCCCCTCCTCCCACGACACTCCCCTCCTCCGCCCACAACACTCCCCTCCTCCTCCCATGACATGACCCCCCATCCTCCTCCCAGCCCCTGACACTCCCTCCCTCCCCCTCCAGCCCTGACACTCCCCCCCCCTCCCTCCTCCCTCCCTCCACCAGGTTTCTTCCCCCAGGTGGAGTTGGGGATAATGGCGCCTCAACTCTTCTGATTGGTCCCCGCAGCGTCTCCTCTTCTTTCTGCTCATCTGTGCCACCGTCAGTCAACGAGGGCAAATGAACCCCCTAGTGGTCATTTATAGTACAATACATTGTTTAGACTGATGATTAACGCCTGCTGACACCAGCAACCAGCTTGGGTTGCTTTGGATAATCAACATAGTTATCCTCAGGTGTTGCACTCGAGGTAGAAGTGAGACTTTGCAGCGACCAATCAAATGAGTTTGGCTGAGGTTTGGGGCGTGGTTATCCCCGTTACCTCCTGGAGAAAAAAACTCTTGCCTCCCCTCCGGCACCACTCGGACGCCCCCTGCTGGTTGCTGATATTGATTGTTTTCTTTGTTTTCCTTGGTGGTGCAGTTTGCTCTGAGGCTGCTGGCCTTCCGCCAGATCCACAAGGTGCTGGGCATGGACCCCCTGCCGCAGATGAACCCCCGCTTCAACGTGCGCAACAGCCGCAAGCGCCGCCGCGACAACAGCGACGGCAACGACAGCTTCGAGGGCGAAGGCAAGAAGGACAAGAAGGACCACGAGGGTTTCTAACCCCGCCCACCCACCCCACCAACCATCATCTCCTGCAGCAGCCGTCATCCTTCTCCTGCCCCCCCCCCCTCCCACCTTCCCTCCGAAAGACAAACACCACCGAACAGCTGTTGTCACAGCATCACACTGGACCATGTTGTGTTGGTCTGTAGTTGTAGGTCCCCTTCAAGTTGTTGAGCAGCAGTTTGCACCGACTGGCCGCCGGGACAGGAAGTGACGCGACCGGGAGGGAAAAAAACAAAAAGATTTCACTCATCTGTATAGTTGCATTCATAGTTTTGACTGTGTTATGATAATAATATAATTCTTATTATTGTTGTTATTAATATAATTGTGAGACATTTCATTTAGATGGCTTCATTTTACTTGTTTAATTTTAATTTTATTTTTATTTTTTAAATATCAATTTCTGTGCTTTTTAATGCCAAGTGCTGTTTGCTGCCGCGGTCATCTTGTTCTGTCCCAATGCTAGGCTAGGCTAGGCTAGGCTAAGCTAAGCTAAGCTACGCAGAAAAGAAAAAAAAAAGACCCAAAGAGGCACTTGCTTACAGATGCTAGCTGTCCACGGCGCTTGTCAGTAGTGAAGTCGTGAGCCGCCCTATATGTCAGTGCTGCCCCCTACAGACCATCCTGAGATCGACCGCTTGGATAAATCTTTGACCAGATGACGAGAGGAACGTTTTGTTTTTGGTGGGATTCAGGGCTGTGTCATCTTCGATGTTGTTGCTGTTGGTTTTTTTTCCCCCCTTTTGTGTTATTTTTTTTTTCTCTGCTTGCTCGCCCCTTTTTAACCCCCGACGGCTTTGACGCTGGAAGTAGTTTCTAAAATCTGAGGCTGTGAGGTGTCGTCTCTGTGCTGAATGCTTCCATCATTCTGCTGTCTGCTTCTTTGTGTCCGCAGCGGAATAAACACCTTTCCAGACTGAAGCCCGGCCTCAATCGTCTCCTTTCTTAAAAACATAAAGGTGTCCTTCAAATCAGTTTCACGTCCTCAGACGTGGTCATAATGGTCCCAGGTCACCTCTGACCCACCCAGTCTGGAGTGCCATGTCAGCAGTGCCTCACCAGAGGGCGCCATCTACACCCCTGATGCAACATTCAAGAACAAAGACAGAACAAAAGAGCGCTTCCACGGTGATGTCATCCTTTAATCACCAATCAACATCATCGAGTCTCCACTCACTGATTTTACAACATGAGATCTGAACATCGTCTTGTCACAGAGAGAGAGAGAGAGAGGGAGAGAGAGAACGAGAGGGCGGAGCAGGAAGTGAAGGTGGCCACCGCTGGAGTCAGGAGTTGCGTTACAATCGTGTAAGTTGTCAAAGTGCTCGTGTTCCTTCTCTTTCTCCACTTGAAGAGACAAACGGCCGATGATGATGATGATGAAGATGATACTAGTTGATCTCATTGAAGTCCTCGGAGAAGCCAGAGTATGGAGCCGCATCAGCAGGGTCTGCAGAGAGAAGAAGTGAAAATACTTGAAAAATGATTTTTAAAAATTGCAAGTTCTCCCTTCTTTCGGAATGTACTGCCTGCCACTCATTCTGTGGCAGTCGGCAGGTTGACCTTAATGATCTTTTTTTAAATTCCAGTTGGAGTTGAAGTTGATACTTCATTTACGTTAAATATTAAATATTCCACACCACATGTACTATTTGGGTTGTCGTAAAATTAAAGATAAAAAGCAAAAGCCCAGGTGTAATGTTTTTAAACAACCAACTCAGTTGTTGCCACAAGTTACTGAAAATAAGAGTTTGCTCTTCATAACCTGCCTCGTTAAATAAAGGTTTGACTGACTATTAAATCATACTGTCAATATTACTGTTTTTAAAACCATGTTGATGTCTTATTTTAGAGCGACTAAAACAAGAGGAAAAATATCATGTTGTCTAAACTTACTTCAACCTCGGCCCTTTGTTTTTTGTTTTCAGTCCTATAACTGCGTTTTAAGCCAAATATATTTATACTTTCTCTGTATATTTTTGGTTATTAATCGAAACGGTGACCACTAGGAGGTGCTGTTACCTTCGCACGGCCCCCTTTTGAAGTAGACGTCATCGATGGCCGTGTCGCTGCGCAGCGACGGCCCCCTGGTGGCCTCGAAGATGATCTGCAGTGCAGTGAGTTTTTATTCATTGTTTTTTTCAATCAGGTGTTTGTACCCGGGCGCTCACAGACAGACGCTGTCCCGCCGGCCTCCTACCTGGTGCTGGACGTCACAGCGGTAGTCCACCATCGCCCTCATCCAGCTGATGCTCTGCTCACCGCGCCGCCGCCACAGCAGCGCCTCCCGCTGGCCGCCGCCGCCGCCGCTGCGGTGCAGCAGCACGCTGAGGATGCCCGTCCCCGAGCCGTACATGTGGTAGTAGAAGATCAGGCACTGCGGGGAGGAGGAGCCTCGCAGGTCAGAGGTCAGCAGGCGAGCTCTGTGGCCCGGGC
>CM020507.1:1260000-1280000 GCA_009823395.1 Thamnaconus septentrionalis | reverse complement strand
CGGATTCATTGCGCTAATCTTCTGATTACAGCCCCTGGTGGGAAAGCACTGCCTGGGGATTTTGGTTTTGGGTGAACGTCAGAAGTCTTGCGAAGCTTGAGAAGGCTCTCAGAGGTCGCCTCCTACCTTTGTGTGCGGGGGTTTGACAACCGCAGGGATTCAACCGCAGGGTGCAGCGCCGCCTGCTGGCAGTGGTGAATGAGGGCGAGGGATTTACCCGGTTTTGATGAAATGTATTGTATTGTAATGCTGGCTAGAGTCAAAACGTGCTAATAGTGGTGATCCACAGGGTACCGAGTTGGGCCCGACCACTTTGTTCTTCACTGCAAGTTCTACCTGACCACTGATTGGCTGGCTGCCGTCTTCTCCACCTCCACTGTGTGTGTGTGTGTGTGTGTGTTCACCTGTCTGTTGGTTGACGCCGCGGCTCCCCAGCTGATTGGACGCGGACCCCACCGCTGCGCTGCCCCCGACGTACCAGTTGACGTTGGGGTTCCAGCTGTTGCTGTAGCCGCACAGGTGATGCTCCTCAAAGTTGCACTCTGGAGGCAGCGACAGAGAGAGTGAGAGAGAGAGTGAGACGTCACTCCACTCCGGATGGAACCCGGCACGTGCTTGAAATGACGGGCGGCCCGGCCCGGTCCAGACCTATGCAGTAACCAGGGACGATGTGGATTTCGAAGATGGCCACGCTGCTTCCGGTCGCCGGTTCTGGTCGACCGTCCAGCAGAACCTGCGGGGGGCGGAGTCACAGAGTTACACATTGCAGGTGCAGAATTGTGATGCCGTGCTTCAGGGAGGACGGAGGAGGAACCCAGGGGTTCTGCTTGGGTTCTTCTTGCAGCTACAGTCCTGGTCGAGAACACTGAAACATCCCCTCACTGGAAGTCTGCAGACTGACTCGCCAGCTGCGGAGAGCTGCTGGTTCCAGACCCACAGCCAGGGGAAGACGCCATCCTTCACTAATTAAAGCCAACCTCTCTCTCGCTCCATCAGTGCTAAATATTATCATCATTATTAATGCTTGCCGTCGCTCTAAAAGCTTTGCTAGGACTCGGGTTTCCCCTCCACAACACAACTCAGAGTTGTTTATTTCTCCAGATCAGCTTTCATGCGCCATCTGAAGAGTAATTTGTTGTGTTTTGAGTGCTGCGGTTTGCATCACAGGCCCTTTATGACATCACCGCCTCTTGACTCATCGCCCTCCGGTTTTTGAAGGAGGGCTGTGAGTAAACGCACATCTGACCCACTTTAGCTAGCGGGTGCCAAAAGTAAATAAGCAACAGCACGGCCGTCTCTCAGGGTCAGAGGTCAACGACCATTGAGCGGTGTGAAGATCATCAGGCGTAAAATCGTAAAATATCTTCCCACAAGAATTCTCGTAATTGCCATGTGACAATGACGTTTGCTTTTGCTTGTTTACGTTTGTTTGCTTGTCCGGAACGTTTGTTCTATTTTTCTCTTTGATGACTTGTAAAAGAAATATTCCGTCTCCTCCTCCTCCGTCCAATCACAACGCGTCATTTTCACCGATCAGTCAACTGGTCACGTGACCCCGTACATCACGTCCGCTGACGTGTCAAAAAGTGTTTCCATGACACTGGTGTGATATTCCTTTATATCAGGGGTTTCAAACATACGGCCCGTGGGCCTGATCCGGCCCGCGGGCCGTATGTTTGACGGGCCGTATAGCGACTTTTTTTTGTCACAAGCGACTAGCGACAACTCTAGCGACTTTTCCTGGTGTTGTTACGTTGCCATCAAGTGCAAATTGTCAATTATGCAAATTAGACGATGAGGTCATTTGGCGACTTTTAGGACAGCCAATAGCGACTTTCCTTACTGAGGAGTTGGCAACACTGATGCAGAGTGCCGAGCGCTCAAAGAACACGAACAAAGTAAAACAAAGAAAACAACTGGAATTTGTTGTTATTTTTACGTTATTATCACCATACCATGATTCTACCGGTCCGGCCCGCTTGGGAACAGATTTTCCTCAATGCGGCCGTGAACCAAAATGAGTTTGACACCCCAGCTCTAGATGGATCCGTGTGAAAAACCACCTGATGAGAGTCAAAACCTGTTGGAACCTATTGGAGAGGTTTTTCCAAGTTTGGCTGCTTCCATCACCAGCTTTTATTGCCATATTTAGGTTTGGTGCAATTCTAGGAGTCATGGAAACACAGCTACAGTCACTGAGGCCGAGGATGCAGGAGCGCCTGGTGGCCACGCCCACCTGGTAGGGGCGCTGGCGTTGGGCAGGTCCACGCTGCCGATCAGCCAGCTGTCAGAGGCCTCGCCGGCCGCCCACAGCCGGTAGTCGAAGTTGTCGCCGTGGGGCCGCAGGTGCACCTCCAGGGACCCCCGACCGGTGATCTGGTACACCAGCCGGACGCAGCTCCAGTCCCGCTGCTCCAGGACCGGGCTCACGAGGACCGCCCCCTCTCGGCCGGGCCGCAAGGAGGCGGAGTCCACCGCGATCAGATGGCCTGTGGAGAGACAGACACAGGGAGGAGGTGGTGTAGACGTCCTGAAGCAGCTCGTTGGCCCCCCAGCTGCCCAGAGAGGCCTTCAGAGGTTCTGACTGACGGAGCTCTGAAGGTTCCGAGAGAACAGAGAGGCAGTTTGGGAGATATAAAGTCTGTTTATGGGAAGCTGGTTTATGTGTCCTTGGCTCTAAATGGGGTCGGGGAGGAGGACTCACCGCTCCAGCTGCTCTGCACACACACACACACACACACACACACCCTTATTTGGTCAATTGGACTTCTTTGAGGATTTTTGGAGTTTTGAAGGTGCAGGTTCCTTGCAGGTGGCGTGCAAGACAGGCGGTCTGCAACCTGATTGGCTGACTCACAGCCCGATATCTCACCGACTCACTGGCGTTCCCAGTGGGAGGCGGGAGACGGAAATCAAGCCGAGCAAATCGGTGACGGTGACAGCAGCAGCAACAGACGCACAAACAACGCCGCAACGTTTTCAACGTAAGCGCGTGTGCGAGTCCCGTACAGCCTGCCTACTCTCATGCTACCCCTAGGGGGCAGCAGGTGACCCTCCAGAGGTTTGACGACGCGCAGCGCCGCAAAATGTTTTGACCGTGCGGCTCCGGAAAGCGCAGTGACGTCATCGGCTGCAGGAGCCAAGGGTAGTGACTCAGTGAGCCAGTGACTCGGTGATTCAATGAGCCAGTAATTCAGTGAGTCAGTGAGCCAGTGAGAAAATTAGAAAATGATGTGTTGTGTTGCGTAAGGCGCCAATCAAAGAACGTCCACTGACTCCCTCACTCATCGTACATTCATGAGGTGCCTGCACATCGTAACCGACTGACTAAGTAACCCCGACCCAACACTTTGATGAGTGTCTGACTCAAAGATGCAACATTATCAATATTAGCATCATCGTAATCAAAGGCAGCCGGCTTTGCTGCCCCCTGCAGTTTTTCTGAGGAGCAACGTCGCCTGTTCAAAACAAAGCTTCGCTCGCTTCTCCGCCTTTGAGGCCAGCGGAGGAGCGCGGCGCTGCTTCCAGGGGGAGTGGAAGCAGTGAGGACGCAGTCAGCGTCTGATGGATCTGCACTGCTGGAAATGAGGTGGGAGGTTTTCAGCAAACATGTTCGGACTGTCAGCAGCAGGAGTTTCCAGGGTGAGCGAGTGAGCTGGAGGTCTGGAGACGTGCCCGTCCTGCTGCAGCCGGAGGCAGAGCAGCAGGAGGGGAGGATGAGTGGGTGGGGGTGGGGGTGGAGGGGGAGGGGAGGGTCCCCAGGGTCCTCCCCCGACCAAAGAGCTTCTATTGTTAGCGGAACTCTTCACCTGAACTTGGTCTGAAGAGTCCTTTTTCTGCTGACGAGCGGCTCCGGAGGGGGCGGGGCTTGGTGGTCTCTGCCCCCAAAAGTGGGCGGAGCCTGGCACTCCGAGCCCCCCCACAGGCCTCTCTGTGTGGACGTCCGTCTCGGCCTCAAACCCGCAGGCTCACCCTCAGACTCTTTTTTTGGGAGCAGCTTTGTCGTCGCCGTGGCAACAAACACAAAACAGCAGCCTGGCTCTCCTTCCCTTCCTTCACTTCTCTTTTTTTTCATACCGGACCTATTTATTGCCACGCTGGGTGTAGTCCGTCACCAGCTCATTACCTCCCCGCCTGGTCCAGAGCTGGAAAAAACCACAGCGAGTTCTTTTTTTTTCTGCCTTTTTGGTTCGAGAGGAGAAGAAGTGCAGCGGCGGGGAGCAGCTCAGCGTTTTGGCTGCAGCCAAAGTGGCACACACACAATTTACAGAGGCGACACTTATCTTCACAGTGGGAGCATAAACTGCACTGACAGATTAAGATAAACACGGCGAGGCTCGACTCGCTGCCGCCGCCGCCGCCGCCACCGCCGCCGCCAGCGGGAACCAGGACAGAGTTGCTGCACAGCTGCAAGACCACTGACTGGTTGGTGTTGCACAAAACGTTGTGTAGTTGTTGTTATTGTGAGTGTGTAAGATGACACAGCCTCACAATAAATCCTCAGGTTTGGAGTGCGGGCGACGTGAACTGCCCACTCGTCACTTTTACGGGGCTGAGAGCCTTCGCCTTCAAGCAGTGAAAACATTTTAAACCCACTGGTGGAAAAACACAAGCGATGGAAAAAGCAAAGTTTAGGGGTTCGTTGAATCAGAAGAGGCTTCGATCATTGGAAGAATGACAGCGTGGAGTCACACTGACACGAGGCCTTCTATCAATGCCAGCCCATTCACAACAATGGCACACCGGCTGCTAGCTTGCGTCGAGTCGGAGGCTATGAATCAGGACCGCCGGTTCTTTCTGCAGGACGCCTCCATCCTGCACTGCACTGATCGCTGCGTGACTCCAACTGAAAGACTTCGGTCCAATTTAAACATTCAGCTTATTTCTCCTGTCTGTTGGTAACAAAGCAGTTCAAACTGTGTGAACCATAGACTATTATGAAACCCTATGTTAAGTTATGATTGACCTCTACCGGCGAGCCACTGGCCTGCAAAGGTCATGCTGTTCCTGGGCAGTCTGGCTTGGATCTGCCACTCAGACAAGACAAGCACAGACTGCAAGGAGAAGATAATTGGGACCAACCTCCCATCCATCCACAACTGACCAGAACCAGGAAACGTGCAGCATGCCCGCAGACCCCTCACGCCCAGGACTTTTCAAACTCCTCCCCTCTGGTGGGCGTTACAGAGCACTGTACGCCAGAACCAGCAGACAGCGGCTCAGCTTCTTCCCCCAGGCTGTTGCTCTGATGAACTCACATCACTAACAGAGTAATAACCGTGTAATAACTGTGTAATAACCATCCTTCCTCACATTGCACTACACTGAACATTTCCACCTTTTCTTTATGTTTCTTTTTATTTTACTGTCACAGGCTATGCATATGTAGACTTGTATATATATTTTTTGTATTTAGGTATATTTAGACAGACTTGTATATATTTTATATTTTGGTATTTTGGAGGTATATATATATATATATTTTTTTTATTTTATTTTGTTTTTTATATATATACAGGTACTACCCGAAAAATTAGAATATCAAGTAAAAGTTGTTTTATTTTGACAATTTAACATAAAAGATGAAAGCAACAAATTTTATTGAGCCATTCCACGCAAATTGACATCTCAAGCAGTTCCTTGTTGTCACTTTGCTGATCAGGATATTCTAGTTTTCTGGGTAGTACCTGTATATACTACGTAGACTTGTATATAGATCCTTATTTTACTCCTCCACCGAGTTGCACACTGGTCATAGTTTATAGTTTATTTATACTTCCGGTTGCACATTGTTTACTTGTTTACCTTGACTTTTACTTATTCTGTAGTTTGTTTTTGTTTTTTTTAACCTAAGCAGTGGGATGGAGAAAACCCGGAGTCAAACTCCTTGCCTGGCCTGCACACACTTGGTCAATAAAGCCGATTCTGATTCTGATTGTGATTCCAGCGTGGTTTGACCCATTTGGAGCCTCTGAGTGGCGCCGCTGAGCCAGCGGAGGATCACGTCAGACTGCAGTGTTATGCAAAAGTGAGCCGGGGCTCAAAGGCTGGAGGTGAGGCCGTCATCCGTTGTGTAATGTCTGAGTTTGGAGGAAAAAAAGCTGGATCCTCGTAAAAAAAAAAAAAAAACCCCAGCGCCTTGGCCTGTTTGCTGTCACTGCTTTTAATTTGCCGTTGCTCGGGAGAGATGTGGCAAACACATTTCTGAGGTGTCGCTGGTTTTTACCGAAGCGTCTTGAGTGGGATTTCACTGGGGAACTGAGCCGTGGTCCTGCAGCTGCCCTCACAAGACACAAGTGTTGCCCCCCCCAAAGGCATTGTGGGTATCCCAGCTCTTACTTTCCCACCCAGTTGTCTCAGTGTCGCCCTCCTCTTCTTCTGCTTCCTCCGACTTTCCAACCACCAAAGCAGTCCCCGGGAAGCCGGCCCCTCTGTGATGTCACAAAGGGCGACTCTCCCAGGTGTTGGCCCCGCCCCCTCTGAGACCCTACACTTGCTTTTTTTTTTTCTTTTTTTTTGCTGAAGTTCTCATTTTTGGCCCCCCCTCATTTTAAAGACGTGAACGGTCCGACAACAAATCAGAATCAGTTTTAGCAGAAGGATGCAAACAGAGGGCTCACTGCGCTGCCCCCTGGAGGCCTGGAGTTTTCACCCAAACCTCTCCGTTCATCTCCTTGTTCTCCCTCTGCGTCTCCACCACGCTGCCCTCACCTTCCTCGTTCACGCTCCAGGTGCCGAACTCCGGCTCGGAGGTGTAGCCGCAGGTGTCCAGCTCGAAGCTGCAGGATCCGGGCAGCAGCGGCGGCGGCGGAGGCGGAGACGGCGGCTGGTGCTGCTGTTGCGCCTGCAGGGAACCGCAGAGCAGCGGCAGCAGCAGCGGCAGCAGCGGCAGCACTGACGGCAAGGAAGGAGAGAAGAATGAAGATCATCATCTGGTCAGCTGCACTGACCGCTTCACGCGCTTCACGCAAACCCGAGGCTCGATGATGTGGACCAACTTGTAGAGAAACGATGGAAGAAAAACAGAAACAACTCTGCACAACATTAGATGGAAGTCATGAGAAAGATTGTTGGGTATTTACCGCACACAGAGACGCAGCGCATCGTGTCCAGCAGCAGCAGCAGCAGCAGCAGCAGCAGAGACTCTGCACGAGAAGTTTCCTGATTGGCTGTTTGGCTTCTACTCACAAACTACAAGCACCGGCGGTCGTTCACACCGAGCCTGGTCGTTTCTCTCATGTTGTCACCCGCAGAGACGGAGGGCTTCTCGTCCGCTGGGTGGATGGAAGCCTGGAGGCGGGAGACACGCCGCGCGACCACTCCGCCCCTCATCACCTCTCTCTCTCTCTCTCTCTCTCTCTCTCTCTCTCTCTCTCTCCCCCCCCCCCCCCCCCGCCCCCCCTCTCTCTGCTCTCTCCTCAGTCCATATGTTAGGACCTTTGGTAAATGAAACATTTAAAGTTTAGCTACATCTCTCTACATAAACTTTATTGCAGACACCAGTCAGTATAAAACTGCCTGAGCTGACCAGGTGGTCTCCGGGTGCTGATTTTTTTTTTTTTTTAACATTGCCTGGATGGAATGAAAAAAACGTTTGTCACGTGCAAAACAGGACGTTCATCAAGACTTTTTGGTTTTTGGCCATCAAACAACAGTTTTCAATTTACTTGCCCAAAGTTTTGCTCTTGTTCAACAAGAAACCCCCGGAACTCAGAAACAGAAGTTGCAATGCTGCTCCCTGGCGGACAGAGTGTGTAACTGAGGCCCATTTCTGAACACCATCCTCCACTTCTCATTGGTTTCCCTGCTTGAGTGGAAGGACTCCAGAGGAACCAGATGTTTTGCCCTGAAGTCGGTGCTTCCTCACACATCTGGTGCATTGATACATTTGATGACTTCACTTCCAAATGGCATCCCTCCGCTTCTGCTTCTCCTCACTTCCTGGAGCCCATGACTCACTCCGTTCAGCGTTAAGAAGACCGTTCATTGTGACAGAAAATGAGCTTAAAGCTGAAGCTCCGTCTGAGGGGTGAAACCTGGGATAAAGAACGCAGCTGTGGGAAAACTGTGTCATTCCCAACACTCGCAGATCTGGCTGGATCTCAGGAAGTTGTAGGAGGTGAGGTTAGGAAGTCCTGGACCTGGACCAGAAGGTTTCAGCTGGAAATGATGTCAGTTTCAGCATGTTCCTCAAGTTCAGTGACTAACCATGCAGTAAAAGAAAAAAAAGTGAAATGATCTGAGCACCAGCAGCAGCTGATGGCTTCACACTGGCGGCAACATCAGAGGGGAGCAGGCAGAAAGAATCTTTGATGGTTTGTCTGACCAATAAACAGTGGACTCCCCCACTGCAGCACCGCTCAGCAGCTGCACTATGTCTCTTACACAACGCTGGATGAAAGTGAATTCCCAGGCTGCGGTGGGACTATGAGGGCAGTGTGGAGGAACCCTGAGTGGTTCCATGTCTCAAACACAAAATTGCTCCAAGATCACATCTGCATGCGTCACCGTTTACTGATGATGTGAGGCTGTTCTTTTTTTGCTTGCCAAGGAGTTTGATGGCAGAAAAAGACAAAAGGATTTCTTTAATTACCAACGAGAAAAGTCCTGCTTACAAATGTTTTGTGCTTTTTACACATTTTCCTTTTTAATTAGGACAATAAGGTGGAAGAAAACTACCGTTTGCTCGATAATAATAATAACAATAATAATAATAATAATAATAAGAAGAACAATAAGAACAATGATGATGATGATGATAACAATAATAATAATAATAATAATAATAATAATAATAATAATAATAATAATAATAATAATAAGAAGAAGAAGAAGAACAATAAGAACAATGATGATGATGATGATAACAATAATAATAATAATAATAATAATAATAATAATAACAATAATAATAATAACAATAATAATAATAATAATAATAATAATAATAATAATAATAATAATAATAATAATAATAATAATAATAATAATAATAAGAAGAATTTGTTGGCTGCTTTTTCTTATTTATTTTGCTTCTCCAGGCTTCCATAGCCTGCTCTTCTCCTTCACCCGGAAGTGTTTCCCTGCCCATGTGACGTCGCTGTGCCGTAAAGATGGCGGAGTCGGAGGAGGAGGTGGATGTCTTGGTCCAGAGAGTTGTTAAAGACATCGCCAACGCCCTCAAGAGGAACCCCAACATGTGAGTGAGGCCGTCGGGGTGTTTGGCGCTGCGCAGCGGAGCGGCGTCGGGTCACCCTCGGGCGGAAGTGTGGAGCCCGACGTCCGCCGGAAGCAGCGGTAGGCTGGCCGGGCTCGGTCTATTGCCTGGAGACAGAGCGGCTGTTTGGGAGCAAAGTTGAGCTCCCTGGCAGTTTAGCCGGGCAGCTCAGCCGCTCCCCTCTACCAGCCAGCTGTTGTGGCAGCGGGAGATGCTAACTACCGGTGTTGAGGTCCTGGAGGTTGGTCCTGGTCTCCAGAACACTGAACTTCCGAAGGGTCTCGACTCGGACTCTGAGTTACTGGCTCTGGGTCGGGGTCTGGGACTGGGGGTTTCTGATCCAGACCAGTGGAGACTCAGCCAACACTGTAATAACACGGTAATAACAGCAAAGAATCCAGCTGCTGCTGTTTGACGCTCTGGTGGTGACACCCAGGATGACACCCTGACCTCCACTCCTGGCTCATTCATTTTCAGTTTGATGAAGCAAAGTCGTTGTTTTGTGACAGTGGTTCGGAGTAGTTGCAAAGCAAGAGAGACGCTGCTGTTCCGCTGAGAAGCAAAGTGGGATTTTAAAGATACTGCGCTGGTTTTCTGTTTTGTTGTCGTTTTTCTCTGATGTGTTCATCTGAAGTGGCCGCTGTGTCAGAGGTTCTGACTGCCCTCCATCCACTGAACCAACCAGCCAGCCCAGTTAACAGCAGCCCAGTAGTGGTCACCGGCGTCACCCATGTTCTGCACCCCTCCCTGGACACACCTGCTTCTTCCTCCTCTTCACTACTTTCTACACTGGAGATACAAACTGAAGACGTCAAATATATGAGCTTGATCTGTGGCTTAAAGTGGCAAAAGTAAAACGTGTTGAACACCTAAAATGAGGGCTGTGCGATGAATCGATTTTAAATCGAAATCAGATTTATTTTTTTTTTTTTTTTAGCGGTAACGATGTTAAATAGAGGAACATCGGAACATCGATTTTCCTCTTTCATGCTTCTGGGTTGGCGCCTCTTGGGTACCGTAGTCCCCCCAACCCCCCCGCCCCCCCTGGAGAAGCTGTTGACTGGCTACCTATGTTTACTGGCATCTGCACTAGCTAGCCGCAGCAGCTGTTAAAACCAGGAAGTGGTTTTGTTTGCTGCCCTCACCGCTACCTGCTGAATTATTTTTCCGATGTCGCATACAAAAATGCACCGCTCCCGTTTTTCTAGCATATTTAACGAGAAAAAAAAAAAAATTGTAATCGAAAATCGAGTTTTCAGAGAAAAAAAAAAAAATTGGAATTTTATTTTTGACCAAAATCGCCCAACCCGAACCTAAATATGTTGTGTTTGTATTTCATGATGGCTGGCTATTCTAGAGCGTCTAAAATATAAAACTTGTTGGGAGTTATTTCACACCTTGTTTCTCGAATACAATATTCCCTGTGTTTCAATTCGGCCGCCTCCCTGCAGAGACGAGATCGGCGTGATCCCGTGTCCCGAGGCTCGCTACAACCGCAGCCCCATCGTCCTGGTGGAGAACAAGCTGGGCGTGGAGAGCTGGTGCGTCAAGTTCCTGCTGCCCTACGTCCACAACAAGCTGCTGCTCTACCGCCAGCGCAAGCACTGGCTGGACCGGGACGGTAGGGGAACGCAGCATCATCATCATCATCATCATCATCATCATCATCATCATCATCATCATCATCGCCACCCTGGCTGACTCCAGAACGCACTCTGGATCGGTCCCGGGCCGGTTCTAACGCTGTCTGTGTGTCCCTCAGCTTTGGTGGACATCACCTGCACTCTGCTGCTGCTCAACCCAGACTTCACCACCGCCTGGAACGTCAGGTACACACACACACACACACACACACACACACACACCTGCAAACAGCTCCAGGTTCTTCTTCGTCCACCATCGTGGTTTTGACTGGTGGCCGGTTGGTTTTGCTGTCACAGGAAGGAGCTGCTGCAGTGTGGAGTCCTCAACCCTGAGAAGGACCTGTACCTGGGCAAGCTGGCCCTCACCAAGTTCCCCAAGAGCCCAGAGACCTGGATCCACCGGTAACAGCGGCTGACTGACTGCAGTGGCTGTGGTTCTGAGAACTGCCTGCTCCTCACTAGATTTTCTGGTCAGACTCCACCTGGCTGCTCCGGGCTGTGGTCTGAAGTGTTGATCTGCTGGCTGGATGACCGGTAGCTGCGCCGTCAGTTAGCTGCGCCGTCATGTCTCTAAGGAAGCCCGGTGTGGACAATCCGGCTGCCTGACAGTGCGTTTCATATCTAGGACGTTGCCGTTTCATCTCAAAACGGACAAATATTACACACTTCACCTTTAGACACTATGGCTGTGTCTCAGTTCAGGCTCTGCTTCCTTCCAAGGCTGCATTTGAAAGGAAGTTGCGTCATAGCACTGCGTGAAGGCTCCTCCCAATTCCCAATAGTCCGAAGGACGCTCCAAATGCGTCCTGGGAATGCACCCTACTGTTAGCCCATTCCAAGGCTGCACCGCTACTGTCCTTCACCTCCAGCATCCTGGGATCCTGGGAAGTCAGCTGAAATTAGCGCCATCTACTGGCAAAGACACGACGTATACATTTAAGTATTGAAATTTCACATCAAATATTCAGTTTTTAACGCAGGGTTTTTACTTATTTGAACATCCAACCAACCAATGGTTAGCTTGATGCTATGAAAACGCCACTTCCGGGGTTGGCCAGCAGGAGGGAACGGCGGTGACGCAACCAGGAAATACGCCCAAGGCTAGACCGTCCCGTGTGGTTACCGGGGAGGCGGGGTTTGGGTCGGTCCTTCTGGGCCGGGTCCTTGGAGGACACTTCCTTCAGACGGAGGACGCTTCCTTCCAAAAGGGTGCAGACCCTGAACGGAGACGCAGCCTGGCTGTGTTTAACAGTCACTGAGATGGAGTGGCCAATCAGGAAGTGAGCTGACGAAGCAGTCAGGAGCAGCTGCACGGTGACGGTGAAGGATAAAACTCACTCCTGTCCCTCCTCATCCTCATCCTCCTCCCTGCAGACGCTGGGTGCTGCAGCAGATCCTGCGGCGCTGCTCGGCCAGCAGGGTGCAGCAGCAGCAGCAGCAGGACGGCGGCGGCGGTGGTGGGAGGAGCCAGCAGCTCAGCCAACACCTGGCCCAGACGCTGCACCAGGAGATGAAGGTCTGCTGCGACGCCGCCTGCCGCTACCCCAGCAACTACAACGCCTGGTCGCACCGCATCTGGGTGCTGCAGCACATGGCCCGGGGCAACGTCAAGGTCAGAGGTCACGGCTTCCTGGGAGAGGGTGGCGGTCGTCACCCGTTGTTGTCTCCGGCGGCGGCGGCTAGCTGCGTTTCCACCGGTTTCTTGTAAAAGAAAAGCGATCTCCCTAAGACGCAGTCCTAGGAGTGGCGCCGACGCAGCCGTGGTGACGGTGGTCCGATGTTTCCTCCAGGTTCTCCACGACGAGCTCTCCTCCATGCAGCTCTGGGTCTCCATGCACGTGTCCGACCACAGCGGCTTCCACTACCGCCAGTTCCTGCTCAAGGAGCTGATCGCTGAGCTCTCCCAGGCTCCTCCCCCCTCCTCCTCCTCCTCCTCCTCCCAGGCTCCTCCCACCACCTCCCCCCAGCACCAGGCCAATGGCCGCCAGAGCCAGGAGGCCACCGAGGAGGAAGAGCAGCAGCAGCAGCAGCAGCAGCAGCAGCAGCAGCAGCAGCAGGGCTGCAGCTCCGTCCTCAAGCTCTTCCACCAGGAGATGGCGCTGTGCTCGGACCTGATCCAGTCCTACCCGGGCCACGAGGCGCTGTGGAGTCACAGGTGAGGGCGCCGAGCGCCACGGGAAAGTTTTCACCTTTTCAGTGAGGTTGATTTCTAGGACGCATGGAAATGTTTGAGTTTGGTTTGATTCAAACATTCGTTTCAATAAAGTTTCCCACTCCAAAGGTTTTTGACTTCCGCACCATGTGGTACCCTAGAGTAGCTCTGAAGTGTCTGCTGTCTCACCCGTCTGTCTCTCCCCCTCCCCCTGCCCCCCACCAGGCGTCACGTCTTCTACCTGTGGCACCACTGGCGGCAGGATCACGGTCAGCAGGACGGCAGGCGGCCCGACGAGGGCGACGCCCCGGACTCGGACTCGCCCACGGCCGAGGCCCAGTCCTGCGTCAACGGCGGCGCCACGCCATGGAGGTGGACGGCGGCGGCGGCGAGTTGGCGGCGGCGCCCCTCCCCGACCAGCGGGACAGCAAGCGGCTGAGGCGCGGCGTCCTGGCGGGCGAGCCGCCCACCCTGGCGGCCGCCGAGCACGGCTTCGTCCACGCCGTCCTGGACGGCTGCAGCCACGCCGAGCAGAGACGCTTCGCCCTGGAGTACAGGAAGTGGATCGACGGCGTGGCCAATCAGCAGCCCTGAGAGCCACGCCCGCTTCACGCCCCGCCCCGCCCCCCACCCCCACCGCTTCGCCCCCCCTCCCTCCCCTCAATAAGTTGCCTTCGGACTCACCTCAGCTCACCTCGGCGTCCTTCCAGCTGAGGAACTCCTCCTTCACATGCAGTAGAAGCAGCCAATCACCTCTCGGCAGCCGGCCGAGGGGGCGGGGCCTGGTCGAGGGGGCGGGGCCTGATCTTCCACTAAGAGAAACATCTGGATTCCCAGAGCTTCACCTGAGCCAGAAGCTCTGCAAACACGGAACTGTGTGTGTGTGTGTGTGTGTGTGTGTGTGTGTGTGTGTGTGTGTGTGTGTGTGTGTGTGTGTGTGTGTGTGTGTGTGTGACAGGCCGTCAGCCCTGTTCAGTGTCTCATCACCACAGGTCACATTTCCAACTCCTCTGTTTTTTCTTCTTCTTCTTCTTCTTCTTCTTCTTCTTCTTCTTCTTCTTCTTCTTCTTCTTCTTCTTCTTCTTCTTCTTCTTCTTCTTCTTCTTCTTCTTCTTCTTCTTCTTCTTGCTTCTTCTTCTTCTTCTTCTTCTTCTTCTTCTGAGTTCTTCTTCTTCTTCTTCTTCTTCTTCTGCTGCTGCTGAGTTGAACTTCCTGTTCCCGAGCTTCAGCTGAAGGCCTCGGCGAGGACGGCCGTGTGCAGGAGAGAGAGACTCTCCGACTCTAAAACACCGCCGTCGCGTCGCGCCTGGCTTGTGACTCAACCGACTCGGTTTGATTTTTTTTTTTTTTCCCTGGAAGTTCTCAAAACGTTTCTCCTCCTCCTTCGCTCGCCAATCGTTCCCATGTCTCCACGGTTGTTTTTCCAGCCCTGTGATTGGCCCAGACACGGGGTAGCCGTGTCGCTGCGCTGCCTGGCCGCCAGACTTCAGAAGCGCGCAGTGTCAGACGAGGCTAACCGCTACCGGCTAGTCGTGGCGGATTGTGAAGTTCTCAGCAGGAAACGGTGGAGGCTTGGGGCTCGGTGGTGAGTTTCTAGCTAGCTGGACGCGTGCGACCGCAGCGGATCATCGACGCTCTTCGTCCGCTCGTCGTCGACTTCCTTCGTCTTTCAACGAAACGCAGGACAAGACGCCGACGTTTTTGTCTTCGTGGGAAAAGCCTCCGGACTCGCAGCGTTTGTGGCTTTAATCTCAGATTCCCGGGCAGTCGGAACAAAGCTCTTCTTCTTCTTTGATGTTTTGTACGGCGAGCCGGCAACAAAAGTCTGGCATTACTGCCACCTACAGTCTGTATGCCTCTTTCTCCCACCGTCAGTCATCCGCCAGTATTCAATAGCTGGAGGAAGGAACTTGAGGGAGGCGCGACTCTGAAAGGTCAAAGGTCAGCAGAACACACCCGAGTCTCACGGCCTCCGGTCCCTTCGCCTCAACGCCGCGCTTCCTGTCTGCTCGATCGCCATCGCTCCCTGCAGGTTTTAAGCACAGTTGGTCGGACCCCTCTGTTTCCTGTAGGTGGCGCCATCCGTCACCGTAGCGTTTTTCTTTTCCCTTCTTCGGTCTGTAAACTGAACCGCGTAGCTCGGCTAGCGTAGCTCGGCTAGCGTAGCGTACGACAACACGGACGTCTGTTTGCTTTTTAGCAGCTCGGCGGCGGTACTGATCGGCCGTGCGGTGCTGAGCAGCGACCCCCTGTGGCCGACCACTGGTGCTACACGCTGCCGTCGTCTGTTACGGGGACGCGGCGGCGTTCGCAAAACAGGTGAAAATCTCAACAGGCACTTTTTTCTTTTTTTTTTTGTGAGGTCGGAGGTCAATGGCGAGTTTTGACGGCCAATCACGGTGATGTTTTTTTTTTTTTTTTGTTTCTTTTTATTGTAACGCTGCACTTTGCACCCGGCTCGCCGACGGCTGCTCGGACTGTGGTCACCTTGTGTTAAAAAAACTACACAACACGGCAAAAGGTCAAAAAGCTGCACTTGTGTGTGTGGAGAAACAAACGCTAGCGTCACTTTTGAAGTGTGGTTCCGCCATCTTTAACTTTAGCGAGCCGCCTCCTACTGCTTCATCCAATCAGCTTCCACCACTCACCAGTTTGTGACGCAGAGCCGTTTGTTTTTTTGGGGTTGCACTTTGGACACCGGATATTTTACACTTTGATGGATTTATCGTCCACGCGACGTCGGTACGCGAATGAACGCAGGGGGGGGGGGGTCATGTGACTGTCTGTCTGTCCGCTCGCTTCCATATCCTCCTCCTGATGCCCCGCCCACCCATCATGTAACATCATAGATAATCTCAAGTTGTGTGTGTCCAGTGGCGGGGCTGGCGAGGTGCCGTTGTGATGCCGCAGACCTACAACACCTGCAGAACACACAACTCTGAACACTATGAGCATCTATGCAGAAATGTTTTGTTTTTTCGAGGTTCAGCAAGCTTTTAAAAACCAAAAAAAAAAAAAAAAGAGAGAAAAGAAGTAGCGGCGTCTGCGTCTCTGTTCTCACTCTGCAGTCCACTTCAGTGTCGGCTGATTTCCTTCATAGCATCATTCATTCTCTTATTTATTTGTAGATTTAAAGTCGTATTTTAATTTTTTTTTTTTATTTTTTTTTTTCAGTGTTGTCGCCTGCTTACCGAGGAAATAAAGCTCACCTGGGTTCAATGTTTACTTATTGCCGGCTGTTTATTTATTCCTCTATCTGACCTGAACTGAACGGAAGCAGCCGCCTCACCGAGCTCTCTAGCTAACTTTCCCACCATAACATTATGATTCCAAACTCAGTAAAGCGGCAGATAAAGGATCAACAGGATCGACGGTGCCGCGACCCGACACGCCGGACGAACCACTTTTACGGCAACGTCGCACTTTTATTTAGAGGCGGCGGTCTTACACACTACTATTACAAATACATACGATTGTCAAAGCAAAAGCAAGCTCAGGTTAGCTAGCGCTGCTCTGAGAAGAGACGTCCAGGTCGGTCCTCGTGGTGGATGATCATTGAAAAGCAAGGAGGGCCCCTACTAAATGTTGTTCTCGTGTCTTTTTCATTTCATATTATTCCATCTGATCCCTGGTAATGCTGCACAGCGGACCTGACCAGGCCCATCCACGGTCCAGCACAACATGCAAAATAAATGTTGCTTTGGAAACCACCTTGACCTTCGTGTTGGTGATCAAGCACATGAGAAAATGACACTGTTGACTCGGCGTCGTGCTGTAGACCTGGAGGTTGGTCCTGGTCTCCAGACCACTTCCGAAGGGTCTTTGTCTCCCCTTGGACTCTGAGGCATTTTTTTTTTTTTTTACTGGGTCTGGTCTCAGTCTGGGACTCGGGCGGACTGGGGATTTTTGATCCAGACCAGTGGAGACTCAGCCAACGCTGTAATACCACGATAATAACAGCAAAGAATCCAGCTGCTGCCGTTTGACACTCTGGTGGTGACACCCAGAGTGACACCCAGAGTGACACCCTGCCCCCTCAGTCCTGGTTCATTCATTTTTTTAATTTGATAAAGCAGTTTTTTTTGTGGAAATGGTTCAAAATACTTAGCAAAGCAGCCAAATGTTAAAGGAAATGATTTAAAGGAAATGATTTAAAGACCATGATGTAGTCCTGTATGAAGTCCTGGTCTGGTCTTGGTCTCGGTTGGTGCTGCCCGGACTACAGGGGTTGCCGTGGTGAAGCTTGGATCCGGATTTCCTCGCTGATGCTCCGTTTTCCTTCCTGCCACAGGAGGTCGCTGAACAGGTGCGTGCGTTGCTGTGGTGAAAGCGGAGCCTCGTCCCTGGCAACCGGCCGCCGCTCCAGGGACTCCCAGGGTCGCTGCTGCTGCTGCTGCTGCTGCTGGAGTCGCTTCCAAACTCCCGAGACCCTCGACTCAATTCTCAAACTGCCCAGGTATCAACCGCCTGCTTGGAGGCGCCTGCATCCTGACGTGCCGTTCCCATGATGCATCGCTGTATTTTGTCTCCCGTATAGCCGCTGCCAGGAGGCGATGAGCTGAGCGGACCGACACCGACGCCCTCCTCCTCCTCCTCCTCCTCCTCCTCCTCCCCCGACTTTTCTCTCGACGCCACCGGAGCGACGAAGCTCCCTCCCCGTCCACAGCGTCACCGACATGCCCGGGGAGGCTCGCCGCTAGCCGCCAGCAACGACTCCCCTCCCCGCCAGCGTCGAGACACGGCTGCGTGTTTTTGTCGTCGTCGTCGTCGTCGTTGTTTGGTTTTGAAGCGCACGACGGTAAGAACCCCGCATAATTGACGGCCGCGTTAGCCGCGCCGCTTAGCTTAGCATACTTAAAGAGCCGCATATACGTACTTCCCCTGAGAGAGGAGCGTTTCATTCAAAGCGATTTTCAAAGCGTTTTCGCTTCGTGTCAGTCGTAACAGGCGAGGCGAACACGCAGATTCTATTGGTCCTGTCTTAATCCAAGGACAAGGTGCGCCGAGGGCTGCTTAGAAAGCGATAAAGACGCCTAGTTCGAACGCCATATCTGCCTAAATTTGCCAAATCACCTCACCAAATCGGATTTAAGACTCGATGTGAACATTCAGACGCCGCCGAATTTAGCCGAAGACACCGTAGGTGCTAAGAAATGCGGCTCAAAGAAAAAATATCTGCAATATTTTCTGTTATTGTCAGGCAGCGCGTATTTTAATGGAAATAATAGGCGGACTTCGGCTGTGTTTACCATCAGCCCTGGACAGAATTAGCTCCGCTAGCTTGTTGTTAGCGCTTCCTGGAAGTGGGCAGCTTCTTCTTGGACGCAACATTTGGCCCGAAGAATTCGGAGTGGGGGTTCGTGGGGACGTTTGTCAACACACCGGGGGCAGGAGACAGCGGTGCCGGGCTGAGGTGCCCCGGCAGCCCGGGGTTTGAGGCCGGGTACTGGGACAGAAAGGCGCCTCTGTCCCGCGGAGTCACGGTGACAACGGCTGCGGGACGCGGGCGCTGTCCGCATTGCGGGTGCTGAAACCGGCTGTAAATATCTAACTAGTTGCCGATGCACTCTTGACCTCAGCCGTTTATGTTGAGGCGGGGGGGTTAGCGGTGAAACATCTGCAACTGCTCTCTGCCAACCACACTGACAGGTTGTTGTGGCTGTCGCACTGGTAGTGGTGTTGTTTCTAAAAGGCCAACCAAGGACACGAGTCAGTCACACCAGTTCCATCGATTCCTCCTCATGGCACAGTAGCTGTGTTCCCGTGGCCCCTGCGCCAAACCTAAATATGTCACTAAAACCTGGTGATGGAAGCAGCTGCACTGGGAAAAACATCTCGAATATGACTCAAAGATTTTGATGCTCTCATGAGATGGTTTTTCCACACGTATCCATATATGATGGACCACGACCAGTTCACGGACCAGTGACAATGGCGCGTTGTGATTGGACGGAGGAGGAGACGGAATATTTTTTGACAAGTCATCAAAGAGAAAAATAGATCGAGCAATCTGGACAGCAGACGATCAAAAGCAAACGTAATTCTCGTAAGATCTCGATTGCAAAATCGCAATTGTAGTTCATAGAAAGTTTTATAAATATCGCTTTTATTTTGCAAAAAAAAAAAAACTGTCATGGAAACGCGGCAACTGTTAAACTGTAAAAGTCCCTCCGTGGTTGAAGGTCCATGAGTGTCTCCAAACGCAACCTGCCGCTTTTTACTGCATGTTTTCCTGGGAGCTCGCTAGATGTGAGACCAGGATCCAGGATAGAAGAAGTGTGTGAGTGAGTGAAGGAGTGTCTCTCAGCTGGAGGAGTCAGGAGGAGCAGCAGTGAGTGCTGAGGATGGAGGCAGCTGCTGCTGCTGCTGCTGCTGCTGCTGCTGCAGTTCATTGATTATTTATGTTCTCTGATGTTTGGAGTGTGTGGGGGGAAATTTATCAAGGACGCACAACTCTGACACAGTGGTATCTCAGTGGTGTCACCGTGTGTGTGTGTGTGTGTGTGTGTGTGTGTGTGTGTGTGTGTGTGTGTGTGTGTCAGCCAGGGTCACATCCCTGCTGGCGTGGAAAACTGACGTGAGTTGTTGGGAAGAGTCGGGATGAGATGTGCTTGGAGTTCAGCGGAAGGACTGCACATGACTCATCAATAATGCATTATCTACTCAGCCTCCATTAAAACACACACACACACACACACACACACACACACACACACACACACACACAGGTGCGGGGAGTGAGTGGAGAATTCTTCCCGGATGTATAATTGATGTCAGCGAGCCGGTGATGTCACAGCCGGGTCTGCGCATTGATTCTTCTTCTTCTGTGGCTCCAGACAGGAAGGCGTGTCTTGCCACGCCCAATGTCACATGACCACTTAGCGGTCTTGCTTTCTGAAATCCTAGTTTGTTGTTTGTTTGTTTTTTCAAGAAAACTGGCTTTCTAATGATGTTAAGTTTTGAGGGAATCCTTTATGTCCAGTTCAAA